>JAVTVY010054659.1:0-29328 GCA_036873755.1 Hanleya hanleyi | reverse complement strand
GGTCCCGGGTGTTAAAAGGAATAGGACCCTACCCGTGTGTTTTCCGGTTGTGAAAAGGCAAAGGAACCAAACATCGTGATATGACTGAAATATCATATTCACTCACTCACTCACTCACTCTGCCTGGAACATTCATGTCCCACTACTACGTTTCTCCCTGGTGAAAATGAAGTTTCCTCTACTGAAGTGGCAGAGCAACATCCACACGATCACCATCGATGTAATGTATGGCACCATGCAACTGGTCGAATTCTAAGATGGGTAACTGATCAGCACACTTCATTTATATCCTGATCGCTGAAGTTTGCATAATGAAGGTGGATCACTAGCACAATTTGACCAGCTCCATGAACCAAACGAGGATGTTCATGTTTTCAACGAGACAACAGATTTTGGAACATGCTCGGGAGTTCATATATGTTGGCCTGGATCATTTCCCACACATTTGGGTCTAACTACGTTGGAAGTGTTGTCTGCCTCCTTGTACGAGCCCTGGTCTATCAACTTCCTGGCTGTCATCCACAGATCCATCATGTTGTCCAAGAGAACCATCTTCTGTTTCTTCTACATCATCCACAGTATGCGGACAAAGTCTCTCTCTGGCAGTTTCCGGAGGTAAAGACCTTCTGGAAAGTCTATGCTCAAATAATGCTATGCTCAAGACTATACTCAAATAATCTACGGATATCTCTTCTCCAGGTTATGGTGCACCAGGCTTACTCCTCTGGCGGGTTCATGGACGGGGAACGTCTTTGTTACCGGTACCCTGATTAGGCTTTCAGTCAAGTGGCAATGAGAGGAGGTTTCAATGCAAAGGGCAGCATTCTTGCATCAACTGGGGCAACTTCGCAAACTGGTATTCTTTAATGGGGCTTCCTACAACTGTGTACACAGTCTGATCCCATTTGTCCACAAGTTTGTGACGCCCCTTCAACGCAACTTGGCACACCAAGATTATCTCTCCCTTCGCCAGAACAGTACCCCGAAGATGGTGGGCGTAGTATTTCTAACATTTTATCGCTGCCTATCTGCTCTGTGCATCCATAAGTCAGTTGTAGTACTCTGTCTGTTTAGCTAAATCTGCCACTTATCTGTTGTAAGGAACTTTTATCACCTGGACTAATGTCCAAAGGCTACGGGTAAGTGGGGCTTCCGACCAAACTTCAGCTGGTTTGGTGTAAACCTGGTAAGGTTGCTTTATGGGAAGTGAAATTGTACGCTTGCACCAATGTAGGGAGGTGTTGTTTCCGTTAGGACTTCTGTTCTTTCTCAAGTGTACACAGCATATTCATGATGGTCATACTAAAACACTCGCACACTGAATTTCCCAGAAGGTGGTATGAAGACGCGAGTTTTTTTTCTGATCCAGGCCCTATTAAAGCGCTCGCATGCTACATTTCCCATAGGGTGGTATGGAGTCGTGCAGCTCTTTCTGGTCCCATTACATTAGCAGAGATTTGAAATAACACGGCTTCCAAAGTTCGAACCTTGGTGCAACCTCATTAGGAAACCATACTGAGTTATGGAATAGTCGTACGGGCCCTCAGCATTAGTTCTGGCAATTTGGTTTCTCATGGAAATAACTTGAGCAAATTTGGTACCGTATAGTGATCAGTGATTACCAACAAATCCTCATATCCACCTGATAGTTCCACAGACAAAAATTTGATGCAGAGAATTCCATTGGTTCCGTCGTTCAAATTGGAACTAGTAGAGCATTGTCAGTCGACCCTTTACATCAGCTATGACACCCTTTTACCTTGGAATCAACATCCAGTTTCTCAGGGGTTTATATGAATGCCTGCCTCCAATACAATGTGTCCCAAATACTTCACCTCTGACTTCAGGAACTGACATTTGCTTGGATGGCTTAACTTTCAGGACAAACTCCTGCAGTCTTCTAAAAATGGCTTCCATTCATTCCATGTGTTCCTCGAATGGAGAACACCAGCAGATCATCCAAGAATAACAAGTGTAAATCCCCCGTGCACAACTGTCTCGGGCATTGGAATGTTGCAGGGCTGTTAGTAAGGCTAAACGGCATAACACTAGAATCAAAGAACCCCAGGTTTATATGTGTTGTAATTTGCCCTGTTCTTCCACCTGGACTTGCTGGAGCTCCGATTTTAAGTCCAACACTGAGAAATACCTTGGGCCAAGAATTATACCCATAGCTTCGTCCAACCAAGGCAATGCAAATGCGTCATGGGTAACTTAAACACAATATCAAAAGGGTTGCGGAAAACGATGCTGGTGTGCTGACAAGAAGTGTTATGGCCCCATAGACAAATATTTCTAGAACCATCACAAGAACAAGAACTGATCACTGTCATAATTTGTATCACAGCCACCTTTCATTGTAGATACTCATGCGGACATATTGAATGACATCACTACACGGCCCCTAGCACCAGTTTGAACCGTATTAGATAAAATATTTCAGAACGATGATGTAATAGTCCTATCAAGCGATCTGACGATTAAGATTTCTGTAATCTACACAGAATCTGATGATTTGGTCTTTCTTCTGAACCAGTACCACTGGGAATGCACATGGTTTCTTCGAGCGTCGAATGGTTATGCTCCCAAGCATATTACCAAGATGACTGCGCAAATCAGTGTACATGGACCGGGGGCTGCGCTAATGCCTCCTCTTTATCGGAGATCCATCGTTCAGATGCATTTGATGCGTCACAGTATCAGTCTTGCCATAATCAGTTTCATGTTCGAAAAAGACGTCCTGGTATTTCATTATCAGCTCTCAGCTTTGTCTGGTCACCTCCACTCTCCTGCCAATCAAACTTAGGAGCCAGTTTTCTTCTCATTTTTCTTGGTTTCAATCTCTACCATCCTGCACATGCACAAATCAAAGATGGAAGACCGGGCTGCAATAAAAGCGTGGCTGGGTTAAAAAACATAATAGGAATCAGTTTTGGTTCTTATGATGATTTTAGAAATATGCAGTCAGTTTATTTTCCGTTGGGGTCATATGACTTCTTGTCAGTATTCCGGCATCACTTTCCACCACAATTTTAATGTTGCGATTAATTGTTGCCTGTATATGGTGAGATTCTGCTGGTGGACGTTTCGTACCCACAGCTTGCCCTCTGTAAATTGGGGCGATATGCAAGAGGTGGGAATATTGACGAGGTCTGGCGACTAAAAAGCAACCATATGACTCTACAGGAAAGCTTCCCTCGGCACCTCACATTCAAAGCTTATTATGATTGTAGTTTTGTGACTTGTAAACATGGTGAATATTGAAGCGCTTGGTCGTCGTCGGGCCTTAGATATTTGTTCTAAATAATAACTTGCATTCTATTAGTACTCTCTCGTTTGGCCCGTTTTTTCTATCTGACGGTCACACAGCTAATCTTTCCCCATCAGATGACTTTGATAAGGCTATTACATCCTTCGCTCTGAAATATTTGTATCCAATACCGCTCAAGCCAGTGCTAGGGGCCGTGCGGTCATGCCATTCAAGATGTTCACATGAACAGCTACAACAAAAGCGTGGTTTACAAATCACAGGGATCAGTTTTGGTTCTTGTGATGTTTTTAGAAAGATGCAGTCTGTTGCTAATACTGTTATATGGAATATGTAACCCATGTACTTCAAGATCCTCATGGTTCTCATATGAACAGTCACAATCAAAGCGTGACTGAGATACATCTTTTTTTTAGATGACGACTCTATAACGAATATTATGGATTAAGAATACTGATCAGCGATACGGATTTGATATTTTTGGAACATCATGATGTCTTGCCGGCATCATTGAAAACTGTTGACCGCTTCTCTCTTGCAGGAAACAAGCCTATGTTTATGTATACTATGATTGTCTTTTTGAATTTGGTGCTAATACTGTTATGTGGAAAATGGAATAGGTTTTTGGATTATGGACGCGGATATTCTCTAATGGACGACGGCTGGATTATGAATGACGGACTAGACGCTTGTAATTTGGATTATGGACGCGGATATTCTCTAATGGACGACGGCTGAATTATGAATGACGGACCAGAAGCTTGTAATTATTTGCTGGCATTAGTTTTCACCACCCATTTAATACGGCGTTTAATTTAATGCCACTGTCCGGGGTTTGGTTGACGTATTTATCAGTTCCACATGCACTCTCACCGTGTCACTACTTGTCGAGGGAAGGTAACGGATACTGGGCATCTCCAGCGAACCACCAGTCATTGATAACTGACATGGTTGTTCCAGCAGAACAGTAATCCTGTTAATACTGATTGTTGTTCCAGCTCTCGTGAGTCCGCTGTCATGGATCCCCAGGTTCAACAACCTCCTGTTTTTTTTGGATTTCACAGTTCCGACAAGACTGCTGTTGCCGTCGCCTTGTCTGATACTGTCAAAGGCCAGTCACCATGTGTCACTCAATCCGTCTGCACATATGCTGTTATGTTCCACCGAACGCAGAATTACCTTCGTCCCCAACACCACTGGTACCTTCTCTGAATGTGCATGTCCAGACAGTACCAGAGTCAACACATCCCGAGTTTCGCCGGGGTTGACCTCAATAGTGAGTTCAGCATATCCACCATATGGCATCGGTATTCCACCAGCCGCCTCAAACTTGGCCAGGTTACGCAGAGGTTTCACTTTCACAAGTGGCAGTTTCTCACGAAAAAGCCACCTGAACAGTGTCAATACACGCTGGTGTAAACATGCCATCAAACCACATCACTGCCAGGGACTTTCTCTCACCAGTGTTCGTCTTCGCGGTGTCGTCCTCTTATCACATAGCATCCGCCCTTCGATGCAGGCGAATCCCTGCTTCCGGATTTTCTTAGGACAGTGCCTTTGGATGTCCTTCATTGCAGTCGTAGCATATCAATGGGTTGGGGATGCTTTGCATGTCACTTCCCCCAGCCTTCAATTCTGATATCTTATTTCCCAGCCCTCCCATTCTAGGGAGGTGCTAGGGGCCGTATGGTCATATCATCCATGTTGCCACATGAACAGGTACACTAAAAGCGTACCTGAGATACAACACATATCACGAATCGTTAGATTCTTGGTATGTGCTTTAGAATAGGTTTTCCAGAAGACTATTCTGTGAAGTCATATGACGCAGTCAGTATGTCGGCACCTCTTCCCACTTCCCTTATATGTGTTGTAATTTAGTGCATTTCATCCAACTTCCAGTTCAGGGATACTGTGCCATCCTGCTGAGGTAGTGACTGCATCAAATGTTTGACACCCTCAACTAATTCATTCCATGTCCTGATCGGGTCTTAATGGCATGTTCTGCTCCTCTAGCTGCCCTCAATAGATCAATGACGCTATTGCCTGCGTCAAACCTGTGGATTGTGGCAGATCGCATCTCGTTATCCAGCAGGCCACTCCAACACTTGGTTCTCAGTATCTCTTGGCACCCCAGGAGTTCATGTCCTCGTTGTTCCGCCATCCTAAGGAGTCCCTCAAGACGACATCCCCAGACCCCAACATTCACACCTTCTTTTTGCGTGGCACTATAGAAATCCTTCAGTAGTGCTTTCGAAGAAATGTTATCAAACTTCGACAAGAGAGTTTTCACTGTGACCCGCTTTCCCAAGTACGGTGCTTGCTAGTCCGACACGCAGCCCCTACAAGATATTTGATAATACTGATTTCTATTGAATGTAGGGTCTGCCAGTTTAATCGGCAAAATCTTCTAGGTGCTGGACCGTCCCCCAAAAAATGTAAAGAATGTAGTGATAGTGATGTTTCAATTGCTGAAGAATTTAAACATGGCCGAATTCATCTTCTCGGTTCAGGAAAGCTATAAGAATGCTCGAATAAACTACCCACAGAAAGTTTAGAACGGATTCCAAGTCCGAGATTTAACTTAAAAGGTGGGTTTCATTATTTTGAGTGGAGAAAATGGCGAATAAAGTTTTTTGACTGCCGGACATTTCGGTCCGGCAGCCAAGTCGATTTTGCGGGTTAAACGGCAGGCCCTACATTCAATAGAAATTAGTATTATTAAATATCTTGTAGGGGCCTAGGTGCTTGCAGTTCCCTTCAAAACACGCCTTATCGCTGGCATCACCACATTGTTCGGGTAACCTTCGCACCGCAGACTGCTGACTTCATGTCTCCACTGTTGGTAGTCACAGCGACACAGCTCACCAATTACCAATATACAAGTTGTCAGAGCATTTTAATCATAGCTATCTAGATTTGTATCTAATACCGCTTATGCCGGTGCTAGGGGCCGTGTGGTCATGTCATTCAACTTGTCACATGAACGGGTACAATAAAAGCGTACATAAGATACGCTAGATTCTTGGTATGTGCTTTAGAATAGGTTAACCAGAAGACTAAACTGTGAAGTCGTGTGGCTCTGTCAGTTTGTCGGCACCTGTTTTCACTTCCCTTATATGTGTTGTAATTCCACATCTCCTTTACAGTCACCACCAGAAACCAATGAAACTACATTGTGAGGAATCTGGACTGCCCGACGACGCTTAGGCTAAAAGCGACCCTGGCCAAAGATTGAACTTTCTCAAACGACGGCTTCTGATTGTACAAGAGCATAATTGAATTGTAAACATACACAACGCGGCTCCACCAGCGTGGGTATGATGTACTGAAAGAGGTAATAGAATGATTGGCCCGCCATCCTTGTTGTTCTTCTTTTTCTCTCATCTGTCTACATCATGGCGTGAAGACGCAAGGGATGGACACAGACTGAGGCTAATGGTGTACAAACGACCTTGTATGACCACTCACTCACTCACTCACTCACTCCCACTAGCTCACTCGCTCACTCACTCACCACCGTTAGTGCGTCATTGCGTTAAGACACGCCTCAATCACTCACGGACTGAGAAGGGATATGTGTTAATCCCTATATGAAGACACCACCACCACGGCGACCACCACCACCACCACCACCACCACACACCACTACTACCACCACCACACACCACTACCACCACACACCACTCCACACACCACCACAAACACACACACCACACACACAGGTAACTCCTACCAGGTAGCCAGTTCGAACAAGGGCCTTATCTCCTCCAAACGCACTCCATGCACCTCCGAAACCCCCTTTCTCTACCACTCCCGAGTGATCTATAAATAGAACAGGGGTTTTCCCAAAAAATTCCCCCGAAAATTAACCCTGTCAGTTTCTGTTTTCTGTACTACTAATCTGGATTACTTCCCTTGACTTTTACTTCCCCGAAATTGAGAAACTTCACGGTCTCTAAAACAACAACATCAACAACATTCTCATTTATGTGACTTTTTTCTGTTAAAACATGCACCCTCCCATGACTTGATCGGCCTGCATGAGCGCTTCACATAGATATCCTCTCCGACTAGTACGCCCACTATGGGCCCACCTCGACCCCAAAACGTCCATTCCAATACTCTTTCACCACCATTCCCTGTCTGCGCATACGCACCATTGCGCTACTTTTACAGTCCAGTTGGACGCTACCTCACGAGAGCTTGGAACTGATACCCTCCCCGACCCATTCGCCCAACTATGGGTCAACCACCACTCCAAAACGTCCACCTAGATCTACCTGCCTACTGCGTATGCGTCGTCAGCACTTTTCAAAAAATTTAACGCATGGCCTCGAGATTCCTCCCATCGTATTCTACAGCTCGAGATGAAGAGAACAAGGGACCGCACCCTATACCGCAAATGTCCATTGGGACTAATATTGTCCACTGCGCCGGAATGGGCCTAGCATGGCCACCCCAGACCTTCCTGAACTTTACAGCGAAATTCAACCCATGGCCTCGAGACCCCTCCCATTGTGTTCTATGTCGCGAAACAAAGAAAACAAGGTGCCACACCCCATAGTAAAATCCGGTTCATACTCCATGTAAGAATCACGAGACAGTGCATACAATAGCCAAGTCTGGGGACAACAATATGTCTAGATTTGAGCCTTTTCAGCTGCACAAAGACTCAGACAATAGCTCCCTACATGAAGTATCTATCTAAAATCCGCAAGAAAAAAAAATGACCACCCCAATACTCCTAACTTATACTCCTTTGGACAGCCGCCAGTAGAGTTATTGTCCCGTCAGAGTTGTCGTCCTTGCGTACAGATTGTATAGATGGCGCTACGATCTTAATTTTCGTATCATCTGGGTATCGGGGAATTTCCCCCCTGGACGCCATTTTTCTTGATCTTCCACAAACGAACCTGCAGAGATGTTTTTTTTTTCCTTTTGCTAGCGATTGTACCATGCTATATTATAGTACCATGCTAAATTATATAAAACTAACGGGCCGGTGTATGCATTCATACCACGGAAGTCAACATGTTGAGATGTGCTGATTCGCGATGACGTCATCACTTAACATCGGGACACGGGGATTCCCCGTGGAGAAAAACCTTTTCTATTTATAGATCATGACGCCAGTTCACCCAAATTAAGGAGTTGAACAGTACATGGTAATACTGCGTACTATAATTTGTATTTTTTTCGTGGCTATACGGATCGACCATCGTGAATTCAACACCTATATATATGTTCCTGCGCATGGATAGTCGAATAGGCACTGGCTCATGTTTCAATGCTGTTCGACCTTAAATTAAGTTATCAATCGACCATCCCTATCAAACAACCACCCATTCCCGGCTATTTAGGCGATCCCCGTGTATTTGAAGTGTCGTTGACATGGGACTATTTTCTGTCCGCAGAGGCTTCTCCCCGGAAGTGACCGCATCACCGCCAAACCTGACCGCCTCACCGCGTAGGAATACCGCAGAGGAATACATCCCCAGGGGTCACTTTCGGTCAGGTGCCGGAAGTGCACTCAATGACCTCTGCCGGAACTATAACGGGGTTGACCTCTAGAGGTCATAGGTCAGGAGGTATCAATTTAGCCTTTCTATACTACTTACCGTACTCGCCCCTGCGAATGATAATCCGTTACCCACAGGCAAATGAACAATTACATTCGATTCATCTATGCATTGGTCTGCTTGGCAAAGTCATCGATGTATCAAAATTCACCAAACAGGTGCACGGCGCACAACTCAGCTTGTACAGTAGATGGAGTCCACCGAACAGGCACCAAATAATATGATTTACATAACTAGCCAGGCCCGCGTCTCCGTGAATCGTGTGAAGTAATAAGTTTAAAAAGAAAGTACTTCAGATAATTTTTACAATACAAAATAACAAGTAAATACTATTTTAATAGAGCTTCGGGACTTCCTCGCTGCATAGGGTACACACCAGACATGTCCAGTTTTGTTATCTGCCATGGTTCAGTATTATGTTATCATTGTCGGGTCCGTTCTGTCTTCTATGTAATATCTGCTCAACTGAACCATGTTCAGACTTGTTTCCCGGTACTCTGTGAATGGAGTCCCGCCACGGAACATCTAGAAGATCTTGTATCGTCCAGATATTGTCCCAGAATTTGATACTCAGAGTAGCTTCCCCGAAGTTTTTTGAATGTGCCCGCAATGTGTATTTTCAAGACCGCCATTTTTGTTTTGCTATGACAAGATCGGACTTTCCCCGACATTTTCAGACTTGTTAACCCTCTCTGCATAGAGTACCAGACATGTCAAAATGTGCCACCAGATCCAAGGTCAGCGGCGCCACGCTTGGTCAGTGCGCCACAAACTATAAGAGATTTCCTCTTTCTATACTACTTTTGTTCGGATCGAGGTGGGACATAAACTGTTTATTAGTGCATCGCCTTTTATTACTGTGAACCGTTGAATACACGGAGACACGACTGTTTCAGAACAACGTCGCTTGTTTCTGATTCCCATATAGCTAAAAGTCAAGCAATAATGAAACAAACACTGGCATTTCACTGACCTATACAATAAATCCCAAAGCTCTTAAAACAGGGAACTATTATATCGCTCTATTGATTTTGCTTGCCGAAAAAAAGAAGAAATAATTTGAATGTTTTTCAACCTAATTAGAAGTGAAAAACATGACAGTATTCATACTGCTGCAGTGGGCAAACTACTCCAAGCGTGACATGAAACCGAACAATTGTGCACATACACGATATATGTATATCTCTTAAGGTGTAGGCCTACAGATGCGTTTATGGGATTTGGATATATAGCACGTTATATTACTTTCTTCGGTTATATTTGTGGCAACAAGGATGTGCTATGAGCCAGCCCAACTGTGGAGGGTGGATCGGCTGATGTAAATGTCTATCATTGCAGTAGGAGAGTTGAGCCGCATTTACAAGGAGACATGATAACGGTATGTATTTGTCGCTTAATGAGCTGTCGAAGTAAATATGTCAGCGACTTTATACCTAGTCCTTATACTACATAAAATCATTATTGTGTATAGATAAGGATTTCTTCACGGTTGGATTGGTACTGGTCAAGCACGATCGAGCCAATGCAAGGGTAAGATATATTTCTGCAGCACTTGAAGTGATTCCCATTTAGTTCAAGATATAAGCCCCCCCCCCCCTCCCAAACCTCAAATGCCATGGATTCAGTGCATAAGCGTATATGGGCTTACACATATATTTAGTTGGAAATGAGATATTTATTCATAAAACGTGTTGCTGAAAAAAAGTCTATTTTTTCCTCTGTATATGCTCTCGCCTCACCTCGGGCTAACTATGGGATATATAAAATTTATTAATACACAAGGATTTGGAGTCCGTTGTGTTTTGTTTCATGGTCTTTGAAGTACAACACTTATCTGTTGACATCATATATAGGCGAGAATTTTTTATGCTCTCCTACAGAATACGAATTGCCGGATTTCAACTCTGTCGGGTGAATTAAAATATCGGTGTTAGTTATTAGATTAAATAGGAGAGTTATCTGTCGACGACAGTCCAAAATACTCCTGAGTATTATTCATAAGATTGGTGGTCGACAGTCGTGAAAGGTTCAAAGTCAGGAAATGTGACTTTGCGGATATAAATGTTGTTTTTAATTAAGGCTTTGAAGCCATTTATTCTCCATTTTGGTCAAAGGAGATGGTACGATAAGGCGGGATTTTGGCTTATACGTGGTGCGGTTGAAATCGAAAAAATGAAATGTCCTAAAAATAATTGTTTTAATGTAACGGCATGAAACAAAAAATGTACACAATATGTGAACGTTCTAGCTCGATCACGTTAAGATTATAGTTGTGACATGAAATCGTAATCCGCAGCATGTGCTTTGTAAAAAAAGGTCTAAATCGAGTCATTCAAACACACATTTAGACACTTCAAGACCCCGAATTGGACCAAAAATATTTTCCAGCAGTGGAGATATAATACCATCGCACAATCACCAGGTTAAATGGCGTTTTGGTCGAAGGGGTCCTTCGTGTCTGAATGTGTGTTTGAATGACTCGATTTTGACCCTTTTTCACGAAATAGCACATGCTGCAGATTACAAATTCATGTCATAACTATAATCATTACACAATCGAGCTAGAACTTTCACATATTGTATACATAAATTTTCTCTCGCCGTTACTTTAAAACGCAATTATTTTTGGGACATTTGATTTTTTTTTGGATTTCAACCGCACCACGTAAATCTCGCTTTATCGTACAATCTCCTTTACAAAAAGAAAGAAAAAAAGGAGAGATAGAGGTTTCGATACAGGATGACGTAAAGTTTTACTGAATATGTCCTCCAGTTATTTGTGAACCAAAAATATACAGGCATGCTATTTTTTTTTTGATATAATAATACTGCTAATTGGCATGTTGAAAGATTTTCTTGTGAGAGGTCGTATTAGTCTCACAGAAAGGTACGAGTCGTTTGTCTCAGGCCCGTCCAAGCGTGATGGTAGCTAACCGCCGAAAGGATGATCTAATCAGAGGAAGTGGTCTCGAAACAACTATTTCTCTTTCTATTTTCCTCCGTGAATAGGTGTTATATTTATTGAATGGCTCATTTGACAAAAATATGCAGTTACTGTTGCGAACTATTTTATAATCTTTTATCACCGTCCCCAGTCAATTAAAAAGATTTTATTTGCCCTATATATAAGAGGATATGATCTATTTTCGTACAATGGACGTTACAGCGCAAGTTTTAGAAAAAATATTTTCACGATACGCAGTATTCAAGACCAAAGCTTATGATATATGTTTTGTATTAATTAAGGTACGGTTTATGATTGATATGAGTTCATCATGCACGGTGGATGGTGGTGAGAGTTTGGCAGATGGACATGGGCATAGCGGCTTCAATATCAGCCTCATGTGTGTACACTTCGCCATCCATACGATGGCTTGCGAATCGTGTCTCCATTATCGATCCGGTACTTTACGGAATTCTGTTCGGCCTTCATCCGGCGGAGAACAGACGCGAAAAATCTGATAAATTACAGGTTTTCATACCACTTCGGAAACAGATAAGGCCTGGGCTTACAAAATATATAGGTATGAATAACTTTCGTATCATCCAAGAGGTGTGGTAGATCTGTAATTTTGAACAAGTAGGACATCACAGGACTCGAAAATGGTGGGTTACGTTGGGGTTACGTCGGTAGACTTTAGCTGATTGGCTGACGAAGTCAGGTGGTATTGATTTCTGGAAATTCCCTCTTGCAGTTGCCGAAAGTAGGCTGAAATGGATACACACGATCCCAGGGTCAGTCTTTCCGCGTATAGATGACCCAGATGGTTACAGGTTGTATCAGCCTCAGACGAAACGTGGGAATTTATTTTTTCTTGCATGGTTTTAGTTGTTTTGTGTTTTTCAGATGAAATGTCACAGATTATAAGTGAGTTTTCTGTGCATGGCTGTGTGTCGTTTTTCAGATGAACTGTCATCGGTAACTGTCGGAATGGAGTGAGACGACCATGCGCCGGATAACGCGACAGTATCTCGCTGTGATCGTAATCGTGGGCCTCCCGACATTCTTCCTGCATTTTCTGTTTCATGACCCATGTACAGAAGCGGAGAGACAACTTTACGACCAGAGAGAGCACTCGCTAAATTCCGAAGATTTGCCCCTCAGCAACCGTCCGGCCAAACGACGAGACCTATTAACGGTAATTATCAAAGATATTTATTCAATGGGGGGCTCGCGCATTACCAAATATCTAATCAGAATCTGTCATTTCAACTTCTTTTTTGTCGATCAGATATCCAATCAATTGACGGAACTAGCACTTCCGGTTGATCTTCGGGTCTTAATGTGCAAGCCCAGCATCCAATGGGCCTTTTCTCAATAACGCAATAACAAAGGACGCTGTTCACTGACCAGCAGTAGCCGCATGGGGTGTCTGAGGCGGCAATCCCTGCGTCATCGCAATGATAAATATGCATGTATACCGTAAGTATTAAATATCGTAATGAATAGTTTGACAAATCTAGTTTATGAAGTTATGAAGTTAGGAAGCTGGAAACTGTACGACAGTTATACTATAGTTCACTATATATTTCCCGAAAGTTTGGGCTGAAACAAACCCAAGCTCAAGCTCAATGAAATGTAAACATCAGTAGATTATGTGGGGTCAGACGAGAGGTCATTAATTTAGGTGAACTTGATGGAACTAGGTAAAAACAAACATCAGCAACAATATTACGGATTAGAAACTAACAACGCAAAGTAGATCAAAGGTGAAAAGGTCAGCTGAGTCTTCAGAAAACTATATCGTATTTCAGAAAACTCATTGGCTGTATGCATTGCCCTCTGTTATTCATGCATATACAATTACACATACCGGTACTGTTTCTTCATTTTGATTACTTATCTCTATTAGGTGATAGATTCGCATCTCGCATGTATGATAAACTGATCACCGTCCGGCCAAACGACGAGATATTAACGGTAATTATCAAAGATATTTATTCAATGGGGGACTTGCGCAATACCAAATCAAATCCAATCAGATTCTGTCATTTTCATTTCTTTTTTTTGTCGATCAGATAACCAATCAATTGACAGAACTAGCGCTTCCGGTTATCTTCTGGTCCTAATGCGCAAGCCACGCATTCAATGGGCCTTTTCCCCATTAACGCAATAACAAAGGACACTGTTCACTGACCAGCAGTAGCCGCATGGGGTGTTTGTGACGGTTAAAATAATAAATGAATAGTTTGACAAAACTACTTGGAAGTTAAGAAGCTGGAAACTGTATGACAGTTATACTATATAGTTCGAAATATTGTCCGAAAGTTTGGGCTGAAACAAACCCAAGCTAAACCATGCCCAGTTTAATCGCGTGGGTTAACAGGAATAATTGTATAAATGTTCAATTGTCTCTTATTGTTACACCCCTACCGTACTGGTATATAGTAAAATCTGTGTGTGCCTATATATGTATACTATATGTACTACTATGTCAACCTGTCAAGTAATCCAAAGAAGTTATATTGCATTGGAGAGTGAGGAGTTATGATATCAATATATGTATATATGTATGTATGTGCGTGCGTGTGTGTGTGATCGTCCTTATAATAATGCCAAATAACAACTTATATTCGATTTGTTCATATTGTATGTCATTCTACTTGTATGTATTATGTGGCAATTTAATGGCAATAAAAATATATGAATATAAAAAAAAAAAGTTTAATCGCGTGAATGCGGGAAGGCCCTGTATAAGAATTTGTAATGGATTATAATTCGCAGCAATATACGGTATACTCTACACATTTATGAGCCTATCACTGAATTGCTATAATTATTGTATTACCATATATGCAAATCGGTAAACCAGGCAAAGTTCTGTAATCCTACAGATGACATATAAGACTGTACTGACCACTGTTATGTTCAGAATACCTATCAATATGCCATTTTCCTACCCTTAGTACTAAAGTACGGAGCCGTAAAAGTGACATGGAATTTTTTTGTTTTAGCGCCCTATATAATGAGTTATTAAGTCGTTCTAACGACACAACCAGTCGTTCTAACGACTTTCATTGTAACGACATAATAAGTCGTTATAATGACTTAATAACTCGTTCTAACGACATAATAAGTCGTTCTAACGCCAAAAAAAATTCCCAACATTTTTTACATGTTTCCCATGTAACTTTTATTGCTTCTTACTAAAGTCTACCGGTATCATATTATAAAAATCAGTGAAACGTATATAGAATTAATCTACAGTCTGTATTGTTCGATACCATATTCCTTGCCTGCTATATCCAATTGACACATGCATCGCTAATCCTGATGCTTAAATCACAGATGATATTGTAGATCATAAACAATAGACAAGTTTCCTATTTTCGAGATTAGGGAACTTGACACGCATGACAGCACTTTTTGCATGGCTGATCATGGCTGAAAGATGTCTTTCATTACAAACTGATTTAGAACATATTCTGCTCATAAATATTCATAGAAACATCAACAAGGCAAACATTGAATTACAACCCGTCAAATATATTAAAAGAATAATGCTGTGAAGGTATCGTACTCTTTCCGACTATCGCACAAAGCTAATACTAAAGTCTGTCCATTTCAATTAGTCGGCTATACTTTGGAGCTTGTCAAAAATCCATAGATAACTCTGCATACAATTTCTTTTTTTCAGAATGTAGAACAAACTGAATTTGTACAAAATGACTACCATTTCTTCGTGATATCGTGTATTCGTACTCACTGGCACAAAGGTACTACATATAGTAATAACAGGCGGTCCAAGGATGTGTCGTTAATATCACATGCTCATTGAATTTGCCGAATGATAAACCGCACACACCTCTATTACCGTACACGGCATTGTTGACCTTTGTGCCAGTTAACAAGAATACATTTTGACGTCTCCCTATATAATTGAAGCCCGGTACATGAAACAACTGTACTGGAGTTTTATATGGATAGAATTACAAAGTTATGTCAAGGGTGAAATGCATGCAGAGTTAACCATTGATTTTTGACAAGCTTCAAAGTAGACGACTAATCAAAATATTCGTATAGTTTTAATATAATAAAAAAGAATGTTTGATATAAATATCTTGGCTAAATTTTTTGGCTAAATTAGTCTTTCTCTCAAAGGTTATTTCAGCACTAAAATGGATAAAATGATGTCATACCTTACCCCACTGGGGTCATTTCAATAGTACTCGATCGGGGTCCTGAGAAATTAGCGTTTTCCTCAAAATATTCGTATTTCGTAGAATTAATTTCATTTCTTGAACAATGTTTTTCCTCGCAAGAAATATTGGCGAGAGAAATGGTACAGAAATCTTGAAATCAGCGATATGAATTTGATTTCATCGGAGCAGCCAAAGTACTTTGTTTTCATTTTCTGGAGGAGCATTCAAATCTTGTGTTTTAGGCTATAGTAATTCTTTTAGTTTAAACCCACATTTTTTGCAACTTGATTGTCATATGTTTTATATCCAGGAACATTTTGAACATGTATCAAGCTTATAGTGTGGATCGTATACAGGGAAATCGCTAAAATTGGAAAAATGCAATCTAATCACCAAAATCTAACCCGAGTCAGTCTCTCTCATTGGCGGTAGAAAGGCCGTTCAATAAGTGAAGGCACCAATAATCCAATTTATGTAAACGACTTGATGAGTCAGTTAAGTTATTATTGCTCAATAATGGATAGATCTGTAACAGTAGATAACAAAACGAAAGTTTAACATCAGTACATTATGTGGGGCCAGACGAAAGGTCATTAGTTTAGGTGAACTTGACGGAAATAAAGCAATATTACGATTTAGAAACTGACAACGCGAAGTAGATCAAAGGTGAAAAGGTCTGCTGAGTCTTCCGAAAACTATATCGTATTTCAGAAAACTAATTTGTTGTGTTCATTGCCATCTGTTATTCATGCATATACAACTACACATACTGTTTCTTCGTTTTGATTACTTATCTCTATTACGTAATAGATTCGCATCTCGCACGTATAAAAAAACTGATGACTGCAATGTACGCGTGAACCATATCTTATTTGAAGTGACACTTTTCAATAGTAGATGCATGTTCGTTAGTGTCATCCTTACTCAAATTAGGCATTACAGTGGCATGTTTACCACCCCAGCCGTATGGCCATTGTACCCCTTACTAATATGTATCCTATCGGAGAGGGTGGGGTTTCTTAAGTCAGAGAACGTAATGACATCATGAAGATTTGTCGGGATACTATGGGACGTATTTCTGTAGAAATATTTCTACATTACAATACGCATCAGCTTATGAGGAACATCCATTTACAAAATCGACTAAATATCACAGAACAAACCTGGTACATCGGTAACATATGGTACCTGTCAATTTATAAATGGGGTTCTACGAAGCAAGGTAAGGAAAGTAGGCATGGTCAAGACCACACGCCATTTTCATGGAGTTATCTAAATAAAAGTTTATGGAAAGATTATCAAATATTTCGCCAACCTCACGTTTAAAATAAGAACCAATTGAACACAATATTGAGTGGGTAATATTTGTCCGCGACTTATTCAATTTGTGTGAGACAAAACACCACAAGGCCCTAAATGATAACATTACAGAGCAAGCACACAAACAATGATCTTGACTTGAAAGATTATACCCGCCTGACGCTGAATCTTTGTTTTCCGATCTAGCGCTGTGATAATTACTACCCCTGATCAGAATGCCCACCTGGTGTATTTAATGTCGTTCCCAAATATACCATGAGATATCAGAAATCCCAAAATGCGCCAAGCGAACCATGTTTGATGATGTGTGTACAATTTTTAAAGAGTTTGATCACGTGATACATCGGGCATAACACGTATCCATGGTTGAGGGAAAGTCTGCTGATCATTGTTGTTTAAACAAAGGGAAACCCTCTTAAAAGCTCCATATCCATATCTAGATGTTGACCAATCAGAGCCGCGTATACAATCTTAAAACGCAAATATTAGACTTAACATCTAGAGGGTTGGAGGAGGGAAAGCATTTAGAAAGTGTTGTTTCACCACTTTTAAGTGTTGGATGCTGCAGCTTAAATTGTAGCATTTAACACTTAAAAGTGGTGAATACAACACTTTCTAAATGTTTTCCCTCTAGATGTTAAATCTAACATTTGCGTTTTAAGAGAGTACGACCGCCATGTTTCAGATCAACGTATAGAAAGAAGGATTTAGAATAACCATTCCATTCTAAACACCAGACTAGTGGAGGCATATATAAACATGTATCTGCAACTACCTCTCGTATTATTCCATCTGGGGAAAAGACTTATACAGAATTAGATCAATAGTATACTTTCATACACGAACGAGCTTATATCATGAAATTAGATGTTTCCGTTGTGGTGAACTACTTGCCTTGTTGCATTGCTCATTAATTTAACTAGTTGCTTGTCGCCCTTCTAATAATTTCCACACGATCAGTAGGAGCGCACGGTCATGATGTCTAATAGCGGTGTTAATCGCGTGTAAAGGATGTTCGCTGGTGGTGAAACAAATTACAACACATATAAGGGAAGTGGGAAGAGGTGCCGACATACTGACTGCGTCACATGACTTCACAGAATAGTCTTCTGGTTAACCTATTCTAAAGCACATACCAAGAATCTAACGATTCGTGATATGTGTTGTATCTCAGGTACGCTTTTATTGTACCTGTTCATGTGGCAACTTGGATGATATGACCACACGGCCCCTAGCACCGGCATAAGCGGTATTAGATACAAATCTAGAGAGATCTATAGGTTCGTCTGCATTTTTTAGCTTTAGACAATGTTAAGTGGTCTGACCCATGCTCCATTTGATAACCCAGAAAACGTGGGGAATAGCCCTTTTGAAGCATATTCATGAAAAAATCATATGAATAGAATCTAACTTTTTCTTATTTTCTAACTGTTTGAAGATAATCACAATGTTTATCAAAATTTATCAAATTGGATGGATGTTTTGCTGCTCAAAATTCTCGGGTAGAAGACTTTTAAAGAAAATCCCTCACTCTTAACCAGGGAAGGGAGATAACCTACTAGGAAAACAGGCAAAATCACGGAAAATGACCGTCAAAGTCCAAAATCGCCAGCGGACTACCTTAAGCAAAGTGTATCACTCACCCTCTGAAGAATCGGCGTATGCGGGGGTCCAGGCTTTACACAGGGCGGCGAAGGAGGCTGGTTATAATATTCTCGTGACCCGTATACGTCAATGGTTGATACGGAAAGATGTGCACACTCTTCAGAAAACCGCTAGAAAGAACTTCGACAGTAATGGTCGATAAGATTGATGGCAAGTCGATTTAGTAGATCTATCGAAGTGAATTAGGAATAATCATTCTCACTTGTTTTGTCCAAATACGCATGGCCCATCCCTGTGAAAGTGAAAACGGAGGAGAATGTAGTCAACACATTGAGCAAAGTAATAAAAGAAGGGATGGGACTCGATTACCTACAATCGGATGAAGGGAAGGAATTTTTAAACCGAAAAGTTCAGAGGTTTCTCATGGCAAATGAGATTCACCTCTACCATACGTTTAATGAAACAAAGGCTAGTGGTGTGGGACGCTGCAACAGAACCTTAGAAGACCGCATGTATCGATACTGTATGGCCAAAAACTCAAAGCGTTGCATCGATGTATTAGACCATACTCTTAATCTGATAAACTTATGATATTACCTATTTTATACAATGGGCGATTCGCCATTGTCATTTATAGTAATAAAGCAGGATATAACAAGAAATATAGATATAAACCAACATGAATGCATCACTGAACAGCTTGTCCGTGATATAAGTCTAACACCTAAATAGAGTGCCTTGTGTTTTCCATATATTTTTTAGAAAGAGATATTATTTCCTGTGCGAATTGACTGGCATGATTACAACTGGACTCGGCATGACAAACAATCCGGTATGTGTAACTATTTGACGTAAAGGGGATTCTGGTAAAATCCTTTCAATAATCTTACGTAATCCATGAGAGGGAAGGTAGAAATGTCGTAAATTCATCACGAAGTTTCTGTCTTTAAAGCTTTTTCAATTTGGGACATCCGCAATACCAACTATCCAATCAGATGCTGTGATTGCCACTTCCGGTTTGTCGATTTTGGCATAGGTAACCAATCAATTGTCAGAACTATAGTTCTTCCGGTTTATCTTCTGCTCCCATTACTAGAATTTCTCCATTATATTGAATTCCAAACTGTGTTCAATGTGGGTAAAATAGTATTTTTGGACCCCTGAACGTTATACAATATCTTGTTGAGGAATAGTTGTATACAGAGTTTGATTTTTCCAGGACCCGGGAAACACGGCACGGGGATGGATATTATCGGACATGGACTTCGTCAGTCGGCCTGTATCGGTAAACCGTGTGACGACCGATATGGCTATCTACACGTTGTCAGCCAGTCGATACCTCTGAACCGATCTGTGCCAGATACAAGACTGAAAGAGTAAGCCCTTAATTCAAACAAGCTCCACAAAACGCAAAACATCCATTTTAACAAATGCCACACAAGTGCCGATTCAGATACCAATAATTTATTCGTATTTACGCTTTTTTTTTCTCAACCAAACAAAAAGAATTGGATGCTTTCTTGACCTTTGCAATCAGGTCCACATTTGACACTAACCGATTTGTCTGAGAGACAGGCGTGACCGTCAGAAAGATGTATGGTTTGAAAACTTCCAAACATAATTATAATCAAGAGAACAAAATCCAGCTAGAATAATGCAATACTACTGATTTGCACAGTGCCAAAAAATCAAAGAAATGTCTTCTTCTATTTGGCTTGTCATGAATTCAAATGGAAGCACAATACGCCAAAGGCCGTTTGCCTTTTTCCTCAACTGCTTAGGCACATTGTATTGATTTCTTCATTTTATTACAGGTGTAGGAAGAAAAAGTATTTACGAGATCTTCCCAAAGTGAGCATAGTGTTAACATATAGCGATGAGGATATATCCGCACTTCTAAGAGCTGTCTACAGTATAAAACTGAGAACTCCACAGTCTCTCATAGCCGAGGTCATATTGGTTCACATTCCATCGTCAAGCCACAGTACCGATAACAGGTAAGCTTATATTATACCGAGATCGATAGAGATATATCGACAATAATAACGACAATAATAAGCGAAAAGTCCGATCTAGGTAAACCAAGATGGTAAATCAGGGGAATGCCATCTACATGTAGACGTAACGCTATGAAAACTTAATAATAATAATAATCTAATCATGACAATTTCTGACTGTTCTCTCGGATATAATAGACGTTTACTTTACGGAGATTAACATCTTCGCTCGTCACAATCTTTTTTTGACGGGAGTAAACTCTTTGATCTTCACTGTTTACCATGCAGACCGTCTGAAAATGGTCCCATATTTGGATACCGTTTCCCAATACTGTTTATATATTAGTTCACATCCTACCGTGTGTAATTACTGTGATTTCAACAAGCTAGCCACCTGAGTGTTTCAAATTCGCATGGGATTTATATGGGGCTGAATTCAGATATAATATTCCGTTATATTATAATATTCCGTGATATTATATCTCAGTTTACTGAGATTGGCGGAAAGCCATGACGATGAAGATAACAAAATCGTTGCTCTGTGTCAATGGACCTAAAACATGATGACGTATTATCCCTTTTATTCACGTGATGATTTGCGCATTCATTCATGTGCGTGACACGTGAACACTTATCCAGAAATCTAGCATCGCTTATGTAACACGACACTAATTTTATTGTCAACGCACAGTATACATGTGCCGCAAGGCGTGAATTCCTATATGTAACCTGATACGCCAAATCAAAGCATGCTGTTCCGACTATGCCAGTTCCGGGACTTCGCGCTGGCAATTAAGTTGATGTTATGTACATGGGATAGGCGACAGGCTAATTGAATTGTATTACGTTCCCCACCTGCCATTTAATTGTCATGGATGTTGGGGGCCTACATTGCATCATGGTATAGAAGTGGGATAAAACGTAATGCAGGTTCCAGGCCTATACTACTTTTAAACACCATAGCTATTGCTTTTTCATTAACTAAAGCGACTTCAGTCGTGATCACTCCCATGGCTAATATCTTAGAGTGAAATTTCACTCAAGTAAGAGTGAAAATTCATTCCACTCAATCACTCAAGTTGAGCGAGTTACCTACTCACTTGAGTGAAATTTAGTGAATTTGAGTGAATTTCGCTGAGCGGGATGAATTTCCACTCTTACTCGAGTTAACTGTTTACTCGAGCTTTTGAGGAGAGTAACAGAACAAACATGATGAAGATACTTGACAAAGGAGTTACACATAGGAGTCCCATCTCACATAATGCACGATCGAAGGCTGTCTGCTGAATGATGTCGGACCTGAAATCCTTATTTGGATTTCATGATTTGGATACAATAATACTGGTCTGTGATATGGATTAATAGAAGATGATTGGCTACCGATTGAAGGATCCGACTCTTGTATTGTGAAATATCGCACCGGAAGTGAAAGATCTCATAAAAAAATAATCATCTTCATTGGTCTACCTCCACAGGGCATCCAATTTGTGCCAACATCAATTTTTTGCTGTCGTTTCCATTATAAATTCAACACCAACATTTAATTAACAAATAATTATATTTCGTTTGATTTTCTTATTACTAAACCTCGGGTGTGTTTGTGTGTCAGTATTGTAGAAGCTGATCGCAGAGCAGAAGAGGAGACGTTACGGCATCACCACCCAGACCTGGTATTGGTTCGGAGCCGCCCAGATTCTGGTTTAGCCCAGGCTAGAATGATAAGTTCCAAACGGGCGTCAGGAGATATTCTAGTTTTTCTACAAATGCCTATCGAGGTGAACGTTAACTGGCTTCCGCCTTTAGTAGGTGAGTCGATATGGTAGCAGTTGATATATTTCATGTTTTTTTGATAGACTTCAGTCAAAAACAGATTAATGTAATGATTGAAGTCCAGATGATGGGCAAACTGAGATACCGACAAGTTTAGTTTGAAGGTAAGCACATGCTGGTGATTCATCCGCTGTTACACACATATAAATGCATATAGATACTCGGTGACCATGCTGTCCAGCCTTTTTTGGAATGGTCTAAACTGGCGTGGACTCTCGGGAAAGACTCTTCCAGGGGGTAAACATTTAGATAGTATTCAAGTATTGTGAATTTCCTGGGGATCAGATCTGCCTCCCTACAATGATATTGAAACTTCACTGATGACATGGGGAGGGGGGAGGGGGATTTGGCTTAATGTCACACTTAAAGTTGTTTCACTCATACGGTGACAGTCAGTTTGGTAGGTGAAGGAAACCGGAGTACCCGGAGAGAACCACCGCACGTCGGCAAGTAACTGACAAACTTTCACACATGGACCAGCGGGACTCGAACCCGTGCTGGTTCAGCGGGGTGAGGCTAGCGGTCAAAAGCGGAGCGCATTAGACGACGATGATTACAGACTTCAAATACAAGTGGACTATTCCTTTACATAACAGGCAATACTTTTACGTTTCAAACCCCCATTGGCAATACTGACTTATTTCTGTTTCTGTTTCCAGAGCCCATAGTTATTGACAAACGCGTTATAACGTGCCCTGTCGTTGATACGATCGACCCCGACACATTCCAATATAACTCCGGGATTCCTTCGCATGGCAGTCGGACGGGCTTCGATTGGAACTTCACCATCCGACAGCTGGACAAACTGTCAAGTGATAAGATTGATGAACCATTCAGGTATATGAACGGATTAATTTCAAATTGTTCTTGCAGTTGTCTCGTATTATATATGTACCATTAAGTTTGGGGGATGTAAACCGCTCGCAAGGGTGTCTACCAACCCAAATACTTATCCAGATGCCAGTTACCTATTCACCCCCTCCTAGCCGTTAGTAATAAATAATTTCATGAAATGGTCATGGAAGCCTAGGGCGGCGAATTGAGTTATGTAACTGCATAAGTTCATATTCGGACTGTATTTGCATCTCAAGGATCAAGTCTAATTCTCGGGTGTAATGTATTTTCTGTATCACAACCACGATTTTTTAGCAGATGGTTAGTAAGTTCTTGGGATTTTAAGTAATTTGTCTATACTTTCCCGACTTTTTCAAACCCGTTCTCTGTACTCGCACAGAACTCTAATTATGGAAGGGCGAGCCTTCGCAATCTACAAGTCTCGGTTTTTGGAACTTGAGGGATATGACCCAGGACTAAAGCCCCGGGGATCAGGAGAACAGTTCGATCTTTCATTCAAGGTCAGTGTGATGGGAGTATGTAATGGCGATTGCATTTCCTCTGGCCAAGCATGCATCTTGAAATCAATCGAACCGTTTGAATGGGCGGGGGCAACCCCTCCACTCACCGCAACTTCGCCACGAAAACAAATAAACTGCATACCGTATGAAATCGTAGCGTCAGGAATTTGCTTGATCTGTTTTTGCCAATTATATTGCATTATTGGTTTGTCATACCAGGTGAGTATATTCAAACACGTGGATTTATGTGTAGTGAGTTTAGGTTTATTTGCCGATTCAGCTTAATGCAGTGCTTGTCTGTGAGTTCGCCTCTCCATCTACCCATCTGTCCTTCCACTTAACAATATGATTGATAACGAATTGATATACATGTTAAGCTTCTTGCTTCCAACATATAGATATTGTCACGTGTATGTTTTGTCTGGTCGTTTCTGAAATATTAGGTTAGAGAATCACTACGTACCCGACCAGTCCGCACTAAAAATGATGTACTTTATACAGTACTTCAGCTATTTATCGTCTACACTTCTGAGTCTCATCAGGCCAATTCCCGACCATTCGTGGCTTTCCGTTGTTATGGTTGCTGATCCAGTTCAGGAGATTGCATATGGCATTAGCTATATTCGAATGGGTGAATGCGGACTGAGGTCTCATAGAGGACTAACCTGGACGGTCTTTGTTGTTTACCTAGATGACTTTATTTATCTCTAACTAGACGTGATGTGGCTGTGAAGGCATAAAGAATATCACGTTGAAATCATGCAGTTCCTTCCAATTATCTCACCAAAGCCACATCGTTATCTGGGGTACCCGCCGTGGGACCACATCTTGGAGAGGATTTAGCTCAAGAAGCAGTGGGGCGGAAAATGGAGAAAACAGTGGAATAATACTTGCAATGCGTTTTATGAATCAGTTTCGATTCGTGCTAAAGTTCAACTTGACGAAATATTTGAGAACATGAGTACTGACATACTAGACCCATTAACGACATATTGGTCGCCTTTTTAGTTCAAAAGATTACCAAAAGGACTATTGCCCAGCTACTTTGGAGTACCGGAACTGATATTGTACACCATTTCCCGACATACCATAGAACCAAAAAAAAAACTTGTATAAATATATATATTAAGTACAGATTTATCAAGTATGTCAGATTTTATCAAGTACGTCAAACAGTTTCCTGTTCGAATATTCCAAAGGAGAATATTTCGATATGTGGCTCATTCTTCTGTGACTGTCTTACCAGCCGCGTTTTAACAGAAACGCGGATGTTATGTTTCCCGAGCGTCTCCAACTGCACGAAATTTTTGGATTGAAAACTACATTTTCGGGCGGGTTGTGCCATTGAATCACTAGTTGTGATGTATTACTTTGGGAATTACTGATATTATTTTTATACTATTCTTATATTATATGTAGGTATGGTTGTGTGGCGGAGAAATATTATACATTCCATGTTCGAAGGTGGGACTATTGAACAAGAGACACAAAACAATTCCAGAACAGTTATCTTCAGACATCATGGTAAGGGTGGTCAATTTTGGACTTTCAGTAGGATCCATACTATATGAGACAGAGCTTAACAAGCAACAGCAATGTGAATTGAACAAGACTATAGTAGGTGTTGGTCGCACTAGAGGGGGGGGGGGGGTGAGATTTGGTTTAATGTCACACTCAAGGTTATTTCACTCACATGGTGACAGCCAGTTTGGTTGGTCGGAGTACCCAGAGAGAACCACCGCCCGTCAACAAGTAACTGGCAAACTTTCACACATGCACCAGTGGGCATATTCGTCGTGTAAGGAAAACACAATAGGTAACTACATGTAGGGAAGCTTGTTAAACCTGGAAAAGCTACTCGATAAGCTGTATTACACACTGCGTTCCCGGTTTGAAGATCCTTACACGACGAACTTCCCCACCAGGGCATGGACTCGAACCCGTGCCGGTTCAGCGGGGTGAGGTTAGAGGTCGCCAGCGAGGCGCCTTAGACCACTCGGCCACCGAGGGCCTGGGTATCCGACAGAACGATGCACTCGTACACAATAGGCCCAAGGCACAAGTCATCATGGAAATGTAGAAGCAATGGGATGACATGCAAATACTCTATTCAGGCGTTAGTCCATAGACCAGTCGGCCATATTGGCTGCCCGAAAAATGGCAAAGTCAGAAGATCAATTTCACTTTTGGAGTTACAACAATACAACAAACAATACCGCAACAAAACTTGGCAATATGGCAATATGTTTTGCCCATGTAAAAAAACAATGAAATGACAAACAATTTATTACCTTAATACCATGAAACCCCATTCAGCATTTAAACTGTGATTGAAAATTAAAAATGTTTAGTGTAAACTCACCAGTTCTTTGTAAATGTTCTCCACATGCAGCACACTTCGCCAAACAAATCCGGCAAGTCTGTCCTTGAAAAACCAGGGTATACCACAACATGCATGTGTGTCAATTACAAGCGTCTAGTCCGTCATTCATAATCCAGCCGTCATCCATTAGAGAATATCCGCGTCCATAATCCAAAGACCTATTCCATTTTCCATACAACAGTATTAGCACCAAATTCAAAAAGACAATCATAGTATACATAAACATAGGCTTGTTTCCTGCAAGAGAGAAGCGGTCAGAGAGAGACAGACGGCCACTAGTATAGCGGTGGACACACTGATTCTCATCAGATCACCGAAGTTAAGCAACGTTAAGCTCGGTCAATACTTGGATGGGTGACCGGGTACTGTACTGGCTGGGCTGATCAGTGTCCAGGGTAATAGGAAATGTGAGCGCTCTCGTGTTCTGGCACATGTTGGCACCGTCGTGATATGACTGAAACAAGGTTGAAAGCGACGTGAAACCCTACTGCTCACTCACCCTAGCATACACATATACATGTATTACAGAAGAGAGACTGAGCAACAGGTTTGGTCATACAGTTTCATGTAGCTGTAAATGGAGGATGCCCATCCAGTGATTGTTACTGGACAAGCTGAAATAACCCCATGCATGTTCTATTCAATTGAAGACAATGACTTGGATACAGATCTGCTTTAACCTGGCATAGTAATTACATGTAGGGGAGATTGGGGTACAGTGGGACATGGGGCACAGTGGGACAAGCCATCTAGCTCTTTTGTTAAGAACAAGAGGCACATAACATTACTATCAGCAGAAAGCTATCACCCCCATACAACTTCTATATTGATTACAAAAAACCGATCACAGGTGAAAAATTAGGGACACAAAAACTGTTTTTGAGCAGACCAAGTAAATTTTTAGGACTGAGGATGATAGTTCCTTATGAGAGGTTTTCCGCAGCACTTCATTGCTGTTTTGTTACTACTGAGAGAGGATGGATAAACGTATACTTTCATTATATCGATTTAGTATCTCAGCTGTATGTATTAGTTTTTTGTCACAAAAAGAAATATATCATGCACCTGGGGCAGAGTGGGACACTTTTGCTGGGGTACACTGGGACAATAATAATCAAATGGTGAAATTTCCTTTCATCCAAAAATGCCATTAAAGCGCATTATTTTGTTTCCTAGATGGTAGTATTTGCTAATCCCTCAGATTTGATGAGTTTTACTAAAACATTCAAAGGCAAATGCTTTCGTTGGGATGAGAATCACACAAAATATTTTTTTCCCTCAAATTTGTCTCATGGGAAACATTTTACGTAAAGCAGGGGCCTAAAATAGCAACTAACTTAACCACCGCTGCTGAATCTGCTAAACTCCTGTGAAACATATTACTATATACTTCTTATAAAATGTATTTTGATTATTGTCCCATCGCACCCCAGTGGGTGTCCCAGAGTACCCCATAGTGGGGCAAACTGGGACACCTTTTTTGACGTTTTTAAAACAGAATTCTGGAGAAAAGTATAACAGATATTTCAGATTTTTTTGTGTGACTATTTTATGCTAAGTATAAGTTATAACGAGAGTATACAAGGCTACACTACAGGACAATAATAACAGAGATTTTTGCAAAAAGCTGAAAAATGTCCCAGTGTACCCCAATCTCCCCTATAATCTGGGACAGGCTGGTTGTGGATAAATGTTTTAATCTAAGGCCCTTGCAGATTAAATTGGAAGAACATGTAATTCACATATTAAAAAAAAAACATACGTCCTGGTTAACTTCTATTATACATGATATTTAAATAACAATAAATGCATATCTGCTTAATTAAAAAATGTTTATTTCTATTCTATTGATGTAAGCAATCACAGGTACTTCCTAAGTTAATCTGTAAAGTTCTTGGTTTTAGCTGTACAGATGGTACGCCATCTTTCACCAAGGGAACATATACAAATTTCAAGGTTTTTCAATCAGTGTTCAAATGCAGGACGGGATGTAACATTTTCAACTTCAGAATTTGTTCACACATTTGTAATTCTTCGACATGGGCATAAACAATGAATGAGATATGCTCTAGTATTTGCTACTTACATGGGGAAACCAACCTGGGACTACCATTTCTAAACTGTCAAAATTGACATTAAATGACCGAGTATACTATGGCCTTAAGCTAATTTTCTGAGTTTGCCACGCTGCGAATTCCACTATGGGGATTCTGTATCAATTACATCTTGTTAATTTGGACGTGACCCAAAGAAATATAGAGTTGTTTCTAAAAATTTATTGATTTTGTTATCCCAGTATGTCAGTTACAAAGACGTATATTACATACACTAGGGATATCGCGTGCCCTTTCTATGCTACTCATCGCGCATGCGCAGTCGACTCATTCTACTGTAGGATGCAAGCCTGGTCCATGGAATCTCAGGTAGTGAAAACCCCAGGTCTCTCGTATGGTGTTCCATTTCGGCCATTTTTGCGTCGCGCGTCGCAGGCGACGGGAAGGGCGAGGTCGCTCACGACGTCGCCCGCGACGTCGCCCGTCCCGTCGCCCTTCCCGTCGCGTTCGTATAATGTTAAGAGATACAACGCGACGCGACGTCGCCCTTTTTAAACGCGACGTCGCCCACGACGTCGCCCGCGACGTCGCCCTTCCCGTCGCGCGTCGCTTTAATCAACACGACGCGATAGGCGACGTCGCCCACGACGTCGTGCACGACGTCGCTCGCGACGTCGCCCATCCCGTCGCCCTTCCCGTCGCGTTCTTATAATGTTAAGAGATACAACGCGACGCGACGTCGCCCTTTTTAAACGCGACGTCGCCCACGACGTCGCCCGCGACGTCGCCCT
>JAVTVY010054658.1:0-29956 GCA_036873755.1 Hanleya hanleyi | reverse complement strand
TTTATCATACACCTTGGCTGCAACATGATGGGATGAGTTTGAAATGTCAAGCTCAGACCACAGACAAGTTGGCATTGCGATATTATGTCTCTTGTAATCAAGGTTATGCATTGGGAAGTGCCTTAATATTGACAATATCAACTAAAATATTGGTTTTATGAGGGTTTTCAAATAAGCTTTACAATTACCGGTACTGGCTGCAAAACAACTTTGAACCTAGGGATTATGATTCTGACATCAGGGACATTGCTACAAGTAACTTGGATACCAGTTCCAGCATGGGTACCCATAGACAAACATTACCATGTTTTAATACAGGTAACCAAATAGATGAAACAAAAGATAACAAAATCTGCAAATGACTAGGCCTACAACACAAAAAATAAATGTGCAGATATTGCCATCCATAATTGTTTATTCATGTAAATGTACCTGTATGCCTCTTTGTGAAGTGATCACAAGGACAGTCTTGACTGGCAGCACCACCCATTGGGCCTGAATATAAAATAGAAAGATGTCAAATCTCGCATTATTATGAAATGAATATTGAAATTCTCTCTATAGTGAGGATTTCAGAATGCAATCTTATCCTATGATTATTTCCTTTGCATTAAAAATGATGCCGCTGTTCCTCTACACATCATGCCATACCCACATTCCCACCTAATAGGTCTTAATTATGGATTCATTGGCAAATTATACAGGGATCAAAAGAATAATTGCCCACCTGCCAGAGACAACCTACTTGGGGAAGGGGTGTCAATGAGTGTCAATATTTAGCTCCTTTCTCGAAGCCGAAAATGAATGTTATTTTCCTATATTGGACAGCACAACACTAAGCCATCTAAAAAGTATATAGAAAATGAATTCCTGGCTACACCTATGAATTTCCCCCTCCTCTCTTGTAATGCACTGCCAATATTCACTTCACAATAGCTTACCCTCCGCAGGGTTGTAGCTTGTATTTAGACAAAGAGTCTAGACTCTGTATTTATAAAACTTTTATCCTGTCTCATTTTAATTACTGTCCAATTGTCTGGCATTTTTGCGGGAAAACAAATACGAAGAAACTGGAAAAGATTAATTTTAGAGCTCTTAAATTTGTACACCAGGATTTTAACGCTTCTTACGAGAATCTTTTATCTAGGACTGGTATGTCAAACCTAGAAGTAAATAGATTAAAGTGCTTAGCACGAGAAGTTTTTAAAGCTGTTAACGGTTCAGCTCCTGTCTATATAACCGACTTATTTACTTTTAGAAATAATTTAAAAAACCTTCGGGGTGACAATATTCTTACTTTGCCTGATGCCAAGAAAGTAGGCACTGGCCTCAAATCTTTTAAATACTATGGTGCACATGTCTGGAACTCACTTCCCAACAATTTTAGAACTTCCACTGATTTTAAGACTTTTAAAAAGTTGCTAACTGACTGGAGTGGCCCATCCTGTACATGCAACCTATGTCACAGTAACTAGTAATTTTATATGTAGATTTTACAACTATTTAAATAATACACTTTTATTTGTTACACATTATAGTTACATCTTATACTAATAATTTTTATTATTATGCTGTTGAATAGCATGTCAGATCTTTTACTATGTATAGCTTTTATGTTTTATCTTTTATGTTCTTATTTATCTCGTTATCCTAGTCGGTAAAACTAGCCTTTGAGCTAATGTTTGTATTTAAAAACACTGACTTTAAATAAAACTTGAAATGAAATCTTGATTGGTTCAGTTATATTTGAAAAGGGCACAAAAAGGGGATCACTTGGGAGACAAAGTGGCCCATAGTTGGTTCATCGAAAAACAACAGTCAAAAATAGTAAGGAATTCACAAGCTCAGCTCAATCTCAAGGACTGGGTGAATTCGGCTAGTCACTGTCTGCTCACTATTTGTACCTAGTTCGGCAAAGCCAAGTGAAGCTAGTAAATTCTCTGTAACCAGTCTTCAAAGACCAATGGATGATTGAATTTTCCAAGCGAAAGGGTCACGCGATCTGCGTGCTACAAACATATTCGCAACATTCGATGTTTGAAAATGAATTACAGAAACCTGTCCCTCATGGCTTAGTATCAAACTGTTGAACCCCATGAATGTATGGGGCAGAAATTGGGAAAGGGTTGTTTTATTGCCAGATAGAGTCATACAGCACATGCAGCATAGCTAGTGGGTGAGTGAATGAATACGATTCAACGTCGCTTTCAACAGTATTTCAGTCAGATCACAATGTTTGCGTAGCTATAGTGGTCATAGACTCTACATGCAATGAGCAATTTGTACTATACATGTAGTTCAATTTAATCACTGGACAATGCTGCACAGTCTGGTCTCGATGGCAGTGGGCTGACTGATTGAGCTCTGGTTCATCAATTCAAGCGATTTCCTATATCTTTAACCCAGAATATATTTTTAGTCGATGGTAACTGGTATATTTTAAAACTTAAAAATTATCATAAATGTAAGCTTGTTGGTGCTTTCTTGGGATGGTGGGAATATTTTATCCATATCATCATATTTACACCAGTTATCAATAGTTGAAAAACCTGCTCCCTGTTATAAACATAGGCGAGAGATCATGAGAACCTGAGGCTCACAGTGGCCCACACCTGTTTTGCCGACACCGGGAAAAGACAGCAGTGTCCAAAAATAATGTGGGAGCTCCCCAATGAATGTCTAGAGCATCCATGGCTTAGTGACGGAATGAGCGAAGACATGAAAACTTGATTACGGCTGTAATTATCTCCTTGGCTACTAGTTCAACAAGCTAAACCCTACTGACATTTAATTTTGTGATTATTGACCTACATTGTCAATATCACAAAAATAAAATATCAGTAGGGTTTAGATCCCCCCCGGAATCAATAAGGAAGAATTAGCTTTGTGGCATGAATAAAGGATGTTGTTACCATAGTTACGATATACCTGCATAACCATGACGCTGCTGTAAGTGGCTGACGGCTCCTTGCACGATACCTGACGATGAGTGGCCGTTGACCCATCAGCCGACGATGTGAGAATGTTCACCTCGGCTTTGTGACAGACAGCATAGTTCAATAAATTTTTCTCTGAGTTAATCAACACTGACAAGTTGTTGCACAAAGCAGACGTGCTGCCTTTCATGTTGAGTGATTTCTCTTTGCGATACATCGCTGTACAGGTGAGGCAGCCGCGGAAAACTGAACAGACAGGTGCGACGGCGAGTCCTATGTAACGCGCATGCGTACAGAATCCGAGAGATAAGTTATCCCCCCTGATTGCGATTCAACAATCAAAGTTATCTCCACCTGATTGTGATTGGCTTCTCCAAATTAAATTTATACAGCTTAAGTGATTGCTTGTTCCGACACCTAATAGAAAACTTCTTCAAAATGACAGTGCATTCAAAATAAAATCAGGGCAGTTTGTCCAGTTGAACCAACTCGAGAAGGTTTCCTTTGAGACTCTTCTGGAAAATATATAACTTTTCATGTACCCCTGAACAGCATCTTAGCTTGCTAAGGGCATTTCACGTTCCACTTAACACTACCCTTAGCTCAATGACTTTATTCTCCGTGTATTTCGCCCGATGTTAGCTTCCCCAAGCATCATGTCACATGTCCGCTCTATTTAAACGAGCCAATGAAATTATCCGCATTCAAATATTTTAACCTGAAAATCTCAGACGTGAGACATGTCGATTTCACTTAAGTGCTCGAGGCGCAAGATTGTGGGAGACCAAATCGAAGTTGTGCGAATTAGCTATTTTATTTCTCACTCTAATGGAGCATGCTTCTTTGTTTTTCTTGAGAAAAATCATATTACAAACGGCCTAACATACTTGAAAAAAATAAAATCGGCAGCAGTTCACAGGAAAATGATATGATTTATATTTTGTGACGGGGGCACTTCGAGGCCCACAAAGGGATCATTTCACTCAATCGCTTTCTGGAGGTGTGTCTTCATTTTATGAATGTGATTGCGCCGATGTCGGGTCTCACAGGACCAATCGGATGTGACCATTTGGGAAACGCCCTAATACACTCATATATCATCCGTTACCGCATGGCTATGAGCAGAAGTTTCTACGTATGATCGTGCCATGCGTTCGGATGATGCTGAACACTGATACGAACTAAGTTTTGTTCAACCACTATACCGATATTTACTCATCTCTTGAAGGGAAACCAAAATTGAAAATCACACTTATTGAAAAATATGTAGGTGAGTGGCTTCTTTATTGTTATGATCTATATTTGGAGTATTTTGGTGTTTATATCAGAACATCAAACTATTCCCCCTGGTTGTCAAGATCATATTGAACATCAACCTTGTGCTAGGTACAAATTAGGACAAATGCCTCAGAGTGTTTTTGAGAGGTCTGGATTTTATAACGCCCATGTTAAATGACGGAATGGTTCTACCTTAGATAGGACTTATAACATTGCTGTACGTCTCAAAACTAGGGGGGGGGGGGGAGGGGGTAGGGCTGAAGCCCGCCCAGCCCCATTTACTCAGCGGTCCCTAGCTTAATGGGACTTTGTCAAAAAGTGATCCAGAAATAATTACATGGACAAATACTACTAGGATATATCTTTTCTATTTTGTTTAGGATTCTAGGTTTCCATGGTTTTTACTGATGATTGGAAGTCACTTTTGAGATTTGGTTTACCAATCAATAGTTTTTTTTAAATCTAGTTACCAGAAAAACCAATGATCAGGCATTTAATTTGGATACTTAAATAGTTAGGTGGAATTTTCAATGAATACGAGTCACATATCAGTACCTTTGTTATTGTATATCCAGCAATTAAATCTTCCCAACCCATAGGATTTCCAAATTACAGCTTTTGGTACAGGTAACCCATTGCTTTGGTAACCATATTTCTGGAAATTTGGTTACGTTTCAAAGAGATCAGACTCCAAGCTATATGGAAATATGTCAATATAAGTAAGCTTATTAACTGCAGGTCACTGGGTGACATCACCAAAACTCATTTGCATAAAATCTCTGAATCACAGATTTGTACTATGAACCACTATTTCTGTGACTGTTTACATGGGCTAAATGTACTTTACTCTTATGTGCAGCATTTATTCCTAATAGTTTATTCATCACTATGGGTGCTCTCAGGGATTCTTCTATTGGGCAGGGAATAGACCTTCGGTCCGCTTTCGGTCACAAACTGTCGTAAAATCTTTAACCCAAATCTTCAACCCGTTCAGCCCTTATAGGTATATATTTTCATAAAGAGCATGATTTTAGCCATTAATTTAAGGAACAGAACTGGTATGACATAGAAAATTGAACTCGAACCTTCTCCTCCAAGCTTCACTTATCCTAAAAAAAAAAATGGCCAAATTTAGCCCAATTTCCAGAAAAATCTGCAAGACCGATTTCAATTAAATTTCTGGTCCAGGTCTGGTGCAAACTTGAAAAGACTGAAAAGTGGAGATTGACCTACTCGGTTATATGCCCATATTCCTCTTTACACCCAGGCACCCCATGTATGGTGTTATAGCTATAAGCTATTAAGAAGGCAGGAAGTATTATGATGTGAAAGAAAACGGATGGTCTACTCCATTAAGAAATTAGGGGTCATTGCCATGAAACTGTGGAGTGTACCCGATGGATAACCTTATTTGTGGAGCTGATATCTATCCTTGATCTGCAGAACGCTTTTAACAAAAAACAGCACTGACATGAGCTATATGGTTTGAGGGTTTTTTGTAGACTTGATTTTTGCATCATCCATATATGTTTATATTTGTCCTCGTAAACAAGGAAGGATGACCTATACACAGTTTATGAGGGATCACAGAATATTGCAGGATGTAAATAATAAAGTGTGAAAAATATGTTATTCGATTTCATTTTATTTTCAATAATCATAAAGAACAAATGTCATTTGTTTAACAAGAATCATGAACAAGCAAGATATATGATAATTGTACCAGTACATAATAATAGATAATCAGTGAAATTTTAAGTTGCCTGGAAATAATAATTGAAGCAAATCAGCAAATTTTAGTTACCAATTTGATCCCAATTTCTTACCTTTGAGCAATAGCAGATATCATGCTATGTTCACATTTAAAAAAAGAAAGCCGAGACAACTTTAACATACACTGTCCCCAATTATGCATGCCATGGGTGCACAGGATCTCCACAAGTTGTGATAACTACAAACCACTGTGAATACTGACACCTGTATAAACCGACCAACCTCTAAATACTGGCATTTATCCATGTCCCAGTTCTTATATTTAAAGTAATTTGAACCTTGATAAACCAGAACTCTGTCAAAACTGACACTATACTCTGTTCCATGCATGTTTGGTTTACAGAGGTTATAACTGACACTATACTCTGTTCCATGCATGTTTGGTTTACAGAGGTTATAACTGACACTATACTCTGTTCCATGCATGTTTGGTTTACAGAGGTTATAACTGACACTATACTCTGTTCCATGCATGTTTGGTTTACAGAGGTTATAACTGACACTATACTCTGTTCCATGCATGTTTGGTTTACAGAGGTTATAACTGACACTATACTCTGTTCCATGCATGTTTGGTTTACAGAGGTTATAACTGACACTATATTCTGTTCCATGCATGTTTGGTTTACAGAGGTTTCACTCTACTTGATATGATATACCAGGTACTGGATCAGAGTCAAACACAGGAATAGAGACTGAGCATAGCATCCCAATCTCCCTATCAAATATATTCTAATTTAGTCAACCTGATGTACTTACTACATGGGATTTGGTTAGTAACAGCCACCCTGTAAATAAAGCCCAGTCATTATTTCCTGTTAGATCATCCCTTTGTTCCCCCAGGTAATGACTAATTTCCTAAATAAACCCTTGTTTCTTAACAATCCATGCACATAAACTATGAATTCTAAACATGTGGTGGCTTCACGACTTCCAGCAGGGAAATGGAAATGCAGAGATCTCTGTATTTCAGGTTTAACATGTATATTTTCTATGGCTTATTGATATAATGTTTAAAATATTGACATATCTACATCATACTTTGTTTTCTGTCCTGCAGAGATAATAATGGTACCCCAAGCCCCATTTGATTAAAGGTATGGAAATCAACATAGCTTTAGCCCTGGTGTTCGGTTTGGTTCTGGATTCCGGCTTGTTCATCATATGGAAGATTAGACAGTCATCCTATGCATGGGTGCAAAAATAAAGTTTGAAAATAATAAAACAATATGATGAGAGAAACAGCAATATATACTGAACCTAGTGCAGTATATGAACTACGATTCATAGGGACTGATCCAGAAGTTTGGTTTGGGCACCTTAGCATAATGAATTCATCAACCGGTTTTTGGAACAATATATGGCAGTGAACTAGAATATCCTGAATTGTCAAGGACGATAAACATCTTATTGTGCTAACAAGTGTAAACAGGTTTCTATCACATCACATTTTGTAATACAAAATATTAATACAAATTTTCATTTGGGCAGCCATTATGTGAAGCCCAAATACTGTGTCAGAAAATATATGATTCAAGTATTGCTTACCTTATTTCATATCGGTGCCTATTACAGAGGTTAGACTCTCAAAGAAATATAACCAAATATTTTACTGTCGTCGACGTCGATAACCTATTATTTTTATTACAATTTGTGAAGTCAGCTTTACACTTTGAGGTCGACATGGATGCCGTCATGTTGCCTGTGAGATGACGTGACTGATAATGTCAGCATTCAGGACAACGTCAAGGCTAATGCTTGATGGACATTTGAATTACTCTGGGTCCGAGTTTTAATTTGAGGGAAAAACTAGCGCGGCAAATCCCACAGGGGTAATTCCTAATAGGAAAATGTTTCAGGTTATCTCTCCCAACTGAGGAATTTCTTCCCCAAGTTTATCAAATGAGACTTTGCCCGATTCAATTTGGACAAAATTTGAAGCTTAGCAGTAAACTAAAAGACTGTCCTCTGCAAGTGGTCAGTGATTTGAGTTGAACGACGATACTTCTAAGTTCGCAAACATTTCCATGATTACACTTGAACTACTAAAATCAACAAGAACATCAGTGGATTTACTGGCTTCCTTCTCGAGCAAACTATCGGCATGACCATCATGATCAACCTTAGATCTCCGTGACATTGTGATGTTTTTAGATGAGTATACACTCACTTCCGCTCATCTGAATACGTCGCGCAGTGGTTCAATGGCGGCACCCAGTGCACGCCATTGCAAGCAACAAAATATTCAATATTTCTTTTATTTCGCATTCTATCAACATAAGTGTTGTATTCATGCACATGTAATAAGGTTTGGAATACAATTGTTGATAAATATAATCACTCTCAAAAATAAGGTAAGCTCCTTCAAAGACTAACAGGTGTTGATCAAGAATCACACTTCTCTTCTCACACTGGGTGACTACAAGTAAGGTTTCACAAATGGTGTTAAGCAGATTGATGTTTTTGATTATCAATAAATTCTAATGATCAATTATTGGAGTAGCTGACCCGATGTGTTCTCACAAAGACGGAAAGATGCAGAAACACATCTGAAATCTCAATTTTCTTGAAAAATAGTTTTCCATTTCAAGGACCAAAATCAACTATATTTGCAGGATTTTCACACACCATTCAAGCATTATCATAATACACTAGTAGTGTAATTACATAAACACCTGCAGTACTGGTGTGAGTAAGTTAACAAAACAGACAGACTGAGTAGAGTGAACTGATATTCACCAAAATGTTAACTAAATACATAAACACATGTAGTACTGGTGCCAGTGAGTTTAGTTTACAAAACAAACAGACTGAGTAGAGTGAACTGATGTTCACAAAAAAGACTATAGAGAAGCAGCCAGTGGGTTATCTAAATAATGCAAGCTCTTTGGAGGCTTTCAATCCATGATATATGACACGACCCACCCAGCTTACTGTGTTATTACATTATAAAGTAATACATGTACATGTATCATAGACAAATCGTATCACTGGTCCGATATTTTATTCAAATATCTGGCTATACACGTACAGATTAAAAGCCTCCAAAGAGCTTGCATTACTCAGTAACTCACTCACTGCTTCTCTATAGTCTTTTTGTTCACTCTGCTCAGTCTGTCTGTCTTGTAAACTAAACTCACTCACACCAGTACTAGGTGTTTAATTTAATTTAGTTAACCTTTCTGGTCAACATCAGTTCACTCTACTCAGTTTGTTTTGTTAACTTACTCACACTAGTACTACAGGTGTTTATGTATTTAGCCTATGGAAAACCTGTAATATTATTAGGCAACGATTTGGTGTAAGACTCACGAAATATAATTGACAAAGGATCTGCTGCAAGTTGTATTGTCAGTCTTTTGTCCAGGATATTACCTTTTCAATGGGAGGTCTTACACCAAAGCCTTGCCTATTATTAGTTCCCATCAGTTCATGACTGTATATATATTGTTGTACATACTGTATTGGTTGTTCTATATCACCGACAATGGCAAAATAAACGCCAAAATATCTGATAGCAAAATGAAGTTCTCTATCTTCGGAATTACACTACCAGTGTATTATGGTAAAATTATCAGTGGAATCACAGGATTCAAGCATTACATACACAGACATTTCTTGCCTTTTCAATACTTGAATGCTCACAAATGGAAGACAATAACATAACCAACAATATAATATACACTTTTTTTATCAAGGCTAAAATTCAAGGAATTTCCAGAATGCGATAGACAAAAATGTGAAATTTCAAATACTTTCAAGCCCTGAAAATTGGTACATGTAATATAAAATTCAAGGGTTTCAAGCAACCTTAGACACTATGAATAAATCAAACCTAATACAGTCAAACCTGTGAACACTGACACCTGAATAAACTGACCAACCTATATTCCGACCTTATCCAGTCCCAATACACTATCCGTCAGAGGCACCACCAGGTGACCAACTCGACAAGTGTTCTCAGAGGGTGATGACAATACTTTCGGAACCAATCAGACTTTCCCGCTAGCTGAGCCTGCCCCAAAACTTTGCCAAAGGATTCTTTAAATAAATAATATCATTTTATATCATATTTCACGTTCTTTGGAGTTGTTTCACTAATTGGTACATGTAATATAAAATTGAAGGGTTTCAAGCAACCTTAGACACTATGAATAAATCAAACCTTATACAGTCAAACCTGTGAACACTGACACCTGAATAAACTGACCAACCTATATTCCGACCTTAATATCCAGTCCCAATACTTAAATGTAAAGTATTTTGAACTGTGATAAACCAGAACCCTGTCAAAACTGACACTAGTATAATCTGGTCCTAACTCACTTGGCTGGTCGTAAAAAAACAGGTTCCAGGTTAAATCATTTTCACAATACAAAAATTTTACATAGTAAAACAGTTTTGCATTTCGATATGTTTGAAGTGTTTAATTTAATTTGTTATATTATAATGTTATACATGTATCACTAACAATCTTGAAAACAGTCAAATACTATTCTGCTGCATGTATGAGCACCACTGATATGAAATTAACCATCATCTGTGCATAATGATTAACAAGTGTCAATAAACATACATTGAACATAGTGAATCCTTCAAGGACTCATCTGTCCAGAATATACAATAAATACACGACCATTATGATCAGTATCATAGATTTAAAACAAAAACATTTGTCAAGTTCTTTAATAATATAATCACAGGACATGCAGCTTTTGTAACCCTGATTATATACAATTCACAATGCAGGCTTTCAGCAAGCCACGAGTCTTGTATTTGAAATGAGATACCGTAAATTTAGAAATTTAACATGTAAGAGATAGGAGTGAGACACCCTGTTGTCAGGAAAAGTGGAATTGAGATACCCAGTTTTCAAATCCTATAGCTAAAAGCCTGTCACAATAAGTAATATTCTTTGTTGCTATCCAACTGTGGAACTTCAAAGAATTGATTGAAATTGTGGTTTATGGGTTTTAGAAGTAAAGAAAAATCGCTATGTACAAGTTGGTAAGTCTGTTATTGGTTAGAAATGTATACAACAGAGTTTTATAGAAACATTGCATCATGGGATATCTTCAGATTCAAACATCGGATTCACTCTCCGATTGGTCAATTAAAATTTTCAAATGGAAATCTGGCATTTGAAGAAAATTCAACCAATCACAGAGTGTTTGTGAAGGTTCAGTACCACTGATATGTGAAGAATGATTTAAGATGTATCAGCTTTTATTGCTTCACCAGGTTAGAGAGAACTACCTCTCTAAAATGGAGGTAAAAAAGGTCATTTTTACTTGTTATCATTTGACTTCTTCATCTTAATGCTTCAAAATCTTCAGGCAACTCGCCTTATATATAAAAAATGTTGTGAAATTTAACAATATCAATTACATTGTTAAATGTCACAACAGTGGTTTTCCAATGAAAGTGTGCTTAGTCTAATTGTTACCAGAGAACAAAACATGTCTATTCTTATGCAAATTAGACAGAAGACAATTTGTGTTTTCAGTATCATCCAATTGATGCAGATATATATGTACATGGTCACCTATGGCGGATGTCTCTTTGTTCGATATATTCTTGAATTTTTGGGGGGAAAAAAAACACTTTTTTTACCTTCAATTGAGAGAGGAGGCTCTCTCTAACCTGTTCACTTATTGCAATTTTAGCAAAGAAATATCACTCATCATTTTCTCCACACAGGCATGGTACCATGTATCTACCAAATCTCACAAGATTTATCTACCAGACTCATTGTTATTAACCATACATAGCAAACACATGGGCAATGATGCACACATACCAAAGTTTTAGACTAATATGAGCAGCAGCTTGACAAAGATTTTATTCGTGGTGATAACTGTCCTGTGATTGAAGTATTAGAGAACTTTTATGTAGATGGAGAAATCCATGGATGTAATCAAGTGACATTTGATGGTCAAATAATATGGATGTAGAGTCTAGTGGGACTAAAATGGGGAGATATTCACAAAAAGAATGCTACTTTTCCACAATATATAGTGTGAGCAACCCTGTCTTAGCATAATATAAACTCCTCAGATCCATATCTTATCCATTATCACTCCTTACACACGTTTTGGGGAGTTTTCTATCAAGTTTGTCACAGAAATGCTCTTTAGCATTGTGATGAATATGCTAATTACAAGGCAATATCCTAAAAGAAAAGTACAGTTCTGCTGCAAAAACTCGAGAAATCTTCCTGAAATTTGCAAAAAAATCTATGTAATCAATTGGATCTTGTTGGGCATGGTTGTCCTTGTCATATATTTAGAGCATACATGTAAACAGGCCTTCAACTGGTCTCCAGTGGAAATATAGGACAAAATATAGGACTTTTTTCTTAAAAATACAGGACAAATATAGGACATTTTACTGAAAATATAGGACAAATATAGGACAATCTTCAACTTGGCATTAGTTGCACAGTAGCAGATTACCTACCTGAAAGAAACAAAGAAGTATGGTTCAAGCTTTTCTCTGATAACCCACCATATTCATCATGAAAAGACTTCATACAGTCAGCATCCGCTGAGGATGCCATGGTGGGAAATCAGAGCAAGGCTGTGTGACAAGCGAAGTCAACAAACACTTGGAAATATACTCATGAAAACCAAGTACAGGGGTTATTAATCGTGGTAATCCCGATTAAAAATTCTCAAAAATGGAGTTTTGTGCAAATTTTCAAATTGAGTTTTCTTTCGAAAAATTCAATTTTGTTATTTTTCTGATATTCTTAAAAATATTAAGTTTAACCCTGGTGTTGTTGTTGCTCACGATCGCTACATGCATTTGGGAAAGCTGACCGATCTCTCTTAAGCACTCATTGATTGGACCACTGTTGGTGTCTTATCCAATGAGTTCTACCTTGAACAAAGAATTTGAACAAGATCCCCCCTCCCTCTTCCACACTTTTTTTTGACTGTTTTTTGGGGAAGGGTGGGGGGGGGGGGTGCTTAGCATGTCCTTTGGTTGTAAGTTCCTCCGTCCAAAACTCTTATGAGTTGCATAATAAAACCACACTGGTGGTTCCAAAGAATGGAGAAATAAAGTACATACAATTCAGCAGCTGAAGTATCTATTCTTTAGTTATTTTAGTGTGCATCATAATTACAATATCGATGGAAAATTTGAATGTAATGTTTGAAATATGAGTTTCATATCTTTAACCTATGAAAAAGTCTGAAATATTGAGTTTATAGAGAGAAATTGCGCGCCAGCGGCACGCAAAAAAATTGAGTTTATCTCTTTTTGAAAATTGAGTATATTATAAATTTTGGACTAGAATAACCCCTGAAGTATTTTAATAATTTGGAAGAGACTCGGAGCAAAAATATAGGAAATATAGGACATTTTTCAGAAATATAGGAAAATATAGGACAACTAAAAAAATATAGGACATAATTGAAGGCCTGTGTAAATAGCACCACTTTCATTCTGGTGAACATGGTGAACAGGATCTCAAAAGGAACTTGTCATTTTAGTCTCACTTGATGCTCCATCCATATTATCATCATGGGTGAATTTATCAGTACAGACAAATACATGTAAAACAGAAACAAACAGCACAGTTCTTCTCTGAGCCAGAGAATCTTCTCCAATACATTTTCCATCCACACTATGACTAAATTACATGTTATCAATGGAACAAATTTTAGATGATTCGGTTTCCTGGAGTTTTACAGCACCTTTTAATAATCCAACCCCATGTACCATTTGAGACTCAGGCCTGGTGAAAATTTTTTTTGGTTTCCGTTACCAGACCGTCACTGCCTATTTGACACCGAGCCTATTTTTTTTTTATCATTTCAACCAAGAGAGACAATCACTACTGGAAAGTAGTATTTAGAGTTATTGCCACTTGAGAAGTGCCCTCAATGCACAATAAATAAGTTGTCATCGCTAGTGTGTATTTGAGGAATAGTTGTCACAAAACATCACTGAATGTGGTTGATCACCGGTTCGGGTCATGTTCAGTTGTGGATACAGTGAACGAACTAGTAGCCAAGCTACATGTACCCAGGATTGTGAACAAGATCGTAACATGTTTATCGTGTTCATCCCAGAAAGTAGAATCATGGACTTTCATACCTGACACCAGTTTTCAAGTGAGCACACTCATCAGTCTGTTCAGTTGCTGATAATTTCGACTGGAATGCAGGTTTTTGGCAGAAAAAATCCAATCTACCTACCCCAGTAAATTGTGCAGGCGTAACAGGAAACCAAAATATTTTCCCTCTTGGTCTCCTGTACATGTAATTGCCTGCCTTTTTTGAATAATGTTTTCTTACAAACAAGATATCACATATGCCAACATATACACCGAGAGATGAACATTCCAATCCAATAGCCAATTTGACAGTTCTGTGATCGCAAGGTGAACAAGTGAGCTTCACTGGCCATGTAGCTAGGCTAATATGGATAACAATGAGGATAATGAGCCAAAATGCTGATTATGCGGTAACAGATGGCAAGTTATCATTTATGGGGTGCTCCAGCTGATGATAAAGGGGAACAAATCTTGTAACCTATGGAACACCAGTGCCCTCTATCTCATTGAAATACAATATCAGGATATGATCTTTCATCACTGGAAGTATTGTAATTTCACAAACGTTATTTGTGTTCCATGGGTTACAATAATTGCTCAACTTTGCCATCAGCTGGAGAACTCCATTACTATTGTCATATACCAAATGTAGCAAATGTATTAGTTGCATCAAGTATTTAATAATGTACTTCTTTCCAGCAGTTTTCGAATGACTGATACATTTGCTAATTTTACCTGTTGTATTCTGTAAGAGCCCAGCTTATACATGCCTAGCGAATCTACACTGTTCTCCTCTCTGTGCACTGTTGCGGAATGATCACGGAACTGTGCTATTCAAGTATTTCTTGAGCTTGATACTGTGGAGTGAGGTGCTAGTGAGGTGGTTCACTCCTCGGCCCCAACAGATCCGGTGATCACCTTAACCCTGGACTAGACGGGGCAGATTCACAGGTCTGTGAATATACTGTCAGTATCTTTCATACTGCTCGAGTTAGGATAAGACACGTTGACGAAGTCTGAATCTTCCATGATATCATTGTCATGATCATCAGGACTATGGCATGTTGCATCAATGCCATGACTATTTTGGATATGATGGACAGAAGCATTCTCACCTTGATTCATATTTCGACATTCACGTTCGTTATCATCGTGATCATGGCTGACGAAGAGTTTTGTGCGACCATCACCGAGATCAGTTTCCGTAGTCTGTTCAACACCCGATACACATGTAGATGACTGCAGGATACCAAGATCTCCGTGCATGACCTGTGCCTTGAGCTCACCCGCATTCAACAGAAAATGCCTGTCAGGGAGAGCTGTATCAGCGCTTGTCCCATCTTCGACCATACCAGTATCAGGAGGCAAACCAGTATCTACAGGCACATCACTTTCTCCAGGCACACTGCCATCTTGAGACACATCACTATTTTCAGGCACACCACTCTCTGAAGCTGTGGAACTGAAAGAGAGTTTCTGATGACACATTGGACAAGCATCCTTAACATAGAGCCACTTTCTGAGACAAAAGCTATGGAAGAAATGGCCACAGGGTGTGAGTTTGGCCGTTTCAGTCATTTCTTGGTAACAGATGGCGCAGACATCATTGTGTTCCCCGAGCTGTTCCTCAGATGCATTAGGCAATGAGCTCACCATTTTGACAGCTTCCCTTCGCAGGAGGAAGCTCTTCCAGCCAGATTGGAGTCTCTGCCAGACGTTGAAGTAACAATGGATGATCAATATGGAGGAATTAATCCAGCTCCACTCGCCAAACAGCGACTCCCTGATACCGTAACATACCACAAACACCGCTATCATAAACTCCAGCACCCGCGTTGCTGACCGCGCATAATACACCATATCGTCCAATAGTTCCCATGATTCCTTTCTGCTCGTGTCGTACATGAACAGAGCATAGACAATGAGCGAACCCATAACTTGTACGGAGGTCAGAAGGCAGCTGGAGATGATCACAAGCAGCCAAAAGTCCAGGTCGAAATACTGACATATAGAGTAGGTCATGTAGAGCGGGGCTACCCACAGGAACGTACACAAGGCCACTGCTTTCAAGTGCTTCACTATACTTCTGTTGTGAGAGGCACTGAGAGTCAGTAACACTGGGTCGGTGATGTCATACATCGACTGGATTAATGAGGAAATCACGATGAACAGAAGGATACTCATTAGGAAGGCACGCTGCAGGGGTCGCAAATCCAGCAGTCCTGTCTGCACCGCTATCAGTAACATCGTGAAGCCTTCCGTCCAGCCTCGCATCAGGTCGTTGTCATGGAGCACAGCATCCCAACCCTGAAGGTACATTTTCGTCAGTGTGAGGATGAAGTAGGAGAGGTAGGATATGGTTATGCACAATGCAAACAGGCTGACTGGTGTAGCGCAGCACTCACCAATGCTGGCGAGTAGTAGGATCAGCCAGCCCTCCTGCATGACTGGGTGGTTCTCAGAATTTATGTACACGTAGAGCTGTGTACCAAACAACACAAGCCAAAAAATCAACATTTGAGCCGGTAACAGTATCATATGCCAGAAGGCGATTATGACAGGAAGCCAACCGAAGGCACGCACTGCAACATTGGCCTGAAACAGGCCATGTTTAGCAAAGTCCAGCATGTAGCCTAGTTTGTTGAACATATATATCATGGACACGAGAAGTGTGAATGCGGAGCAGAAGCTGTGGACTGCCGGGAGGTCGAGGGTATTGAGACCGGACAACCGTGCCAACATGGGGGTCGTGTAGATCAGCATAGCATACTTTGTCCAAGTCTTCATGTTGATTAAATATGTAATGAGTGCCGCAATAAAACATTGGGCAGCTAGGTGTAACACAAGTTTCTGCAAGGCGGTGTGGTCGTCGAGGACGGATTTCGGCACCTCTTCAATGTCGTGCTGCTCGGAGGTCACGTATGTGATGGATAGGAGGTGGGCCGCGACAAGGAGCAGTGTGCTCACCAGGTACATGTAGAAAGTGACCAGCTTCTTCAGGGGTAAGGTGGCCAGAGTCACTGCCAGAACCAGGGCTGCATGAAAATACACAAACTATTAATTAATTCAGGAGGTGTGATTTGACAAAGGAAAGAAGATATTCATGATTCTTATATCTACATGTATTCCTGAATAACCTGACTACAGTGTAACCAATAACAGATGACTGTGACAGATAGAAGTGTGACATGTCTATTCACTGCAATCACCTTGCCAGATTAGAACATACCTTGTAGATACACATACATATCATACTTCTCTCTGCTATTTTGCAAACATAGTAATACTTATATACAGTCATGCGAGATGCTGAGCTTGTACTGTAATGAATACATTCATAGCTGCAGAAAAGCAGAATTTTACATCTTTGCATAATTATTACTGCCATTGAATACCAACTTACTCCCACCTCAATTAGTTAGTATCTCAATCTGATGTCCCCGCCTACAGATTTCAGCACTTGCCCTTCGTGTCTTCACCAAATTTCTATAAGTTCTAATTCCTGATGTCCCCATTTCCAGATCCTAATATAACAATATCCAGTCCCCAATATCTCATTCTCCTCCACTTCTGTTCCGTCAGATCCTCATCTACAATTCCTGATTGTGTCACCACTTCCAGGTCCTCAACTCTATGCAATACATATACCTAATCTCCCACACCTGCAGTTGCAAATATCTCCATATAAAATTCCTAATATGGCTTCTCCGTATATAGTGTTTAATAACCTGTAATTGGATTCGGTCAGTTGGTTATTTATTGAATAAATAAATAAATAATAATAATTATCTAATCTCCCACACCTTCATTTGCAGATGTCCCCATCTCCAATTCCTAATCTCCCACACCTCCAGTTGCACACGTTCCAACATCCAGTTTCTAATCTCCCGCATCTCCAGCTACACACGTTCCAACATCCAGTTTCCAATCTCCCACACCTGCAGTTGTGCACATCTCCACAACCAGTTTCTAATCTCCCACTTTCAATTGCAGATGTCGACTCCCCATCTCCAGTTCCTAATATCGCACACCTCCAATTGCAGATTTCCCCAGCTCCAATTTCTAATCTCGCACACTTCCATTTGCAGATGTATCCACATCCACTTTCTAATCTCCTACAACTCCAGTTACACATATCCCCACACCCAGTTTCTAATCTCCCACACCTCCAGTTGCACGTCCCAACAGTTGGTTTCTAATCTCTCACACTTCCAGCTGCACACATCCCCACATCCAGTTTCTAATCTCTCACACCTCCAGTTGCACAAGACCCCACATCCAGCTTCTAATCTCCCACACCTCCATTTGCACACATCCAGACCTCCAGTTTCTAATCTCCCACACCTGCAGTTGCACACTTCCCAACATCCAGTTTCTAATCTCTAACACAACTAGTTGCACAAGTCCCCACATCCAATTTTTGATCTCCCACACCTGTAATTGCACACATCCCCACATCCAATCTCCAACGCCTCCACTTGCACACCTTACTTCAATCAGTTTCTAATTTCCCACACCACCAGTTGCACACATCCCCGCATCCAGTTTCTTATCTACCGCATTCCCAATTGCAGATATTCCCATCTCCAGTTCCTAATCTCCCACACCTCCAGTTGCATATGTCCCCATCTTCAGTTTCTAATCTCCCTCTCACAGATGTCCCCATCTCCAGTTTCTCATCTACCACACTTCGACTTGCAGATGTCACCATCTCCAGTTTCTAATCCCCCACACCTCCAGTTGCACATGTCCCCACATTCAGTTTCTAATCTCCCACACTTTCATTTGCAGATGTCCCACACATCCTGTTTCTAATCCCCACCCCTAGTTCCTTATCTCCCACATCTCCAGTTGCAGAGGTCCCGATCTCCAGTTTCTAATCTCCTACACCGCTGCCCCCAGCTCCAGTTTTCTAATCTCCCACACATCCACTTGCAGATGTCACCATCTCCAGTATTTGATCTCCCACACCTCCACTTGTGGATATCCCAATCTCCAGTTTCTAATCTCCCACACCTCCACTTGCAGATATCCGCATCTCCAGTTTCTAATCTCTCACACCTCCACTTGCAGATGTCCTTTTCTCCAGTTTCTAATCTCCCATGCTTCCACTTGCAGATGTCCACACATCCAGTTCCTAATCACAACGCATATAAGGGAAGTGGGAAGAGGTGCCGACATACTGACAGAGCCACATGACTTCACAGTATAGTCTTCTGGTTAATCTATTCTAAAGCACATACCAAGAATCTAACAATTCGTGATATGTGTTGTATCTCCGGTATGCTTTTATTGTACCTGTTCATGTGGCAACTAGGATGACATGACCACACGGCCCCTAGCACCGGCATAAGCGGTATTAGATACAAATCTAGAGAGCTATGATGGGAATGCTCCGACAACTCGTATACTGGTAATTGGTGAGCTGTATCGCTGTGACAACTCGTAAACTGGGGATTGGTGAGCTCGTCAGGTGAAAATGACGACATTTAACACAAAAGACTAGTCTGTAAGGCCTGATGTCGACCCAGTATCAACTTCCCACAATGCCAACATATATCAAAGACCAAACCTCAACCCAATATCACCCACACCTCAACTTGCAGATGTCACCGTCTCAAGTTTCTAATCTTTATTTTGCATATGTCTAATCTAATCTTCCAAACTTCCAATTGCAGATGTCCCCCACATCCAGTTTCTAATCATATCTCCCGAACCTCCAGTTGCAGATGTCCCCATCTCCAGTTTCTAATCTTCCACACCTCCACTTGCAGATGTCACCGTCTCAAGTTTCTAAACTTCCTAACTTTCAATTGCAGATGTCCCCCACATCCAGTTTCTAATCATATCTCACGAACCTCCAGTTTCTAATCTCCCACACCTCCAGTTGCAGATGTCCCCATCTCCAGTTCCTGATCTCCCACACTTCCAGTTGCAGATGTCCCAATCTCCAGTTTCTAATCTCCCACACTTCCAGTTGCAAATGTCCCCATCTCCAGTTTCTAATCTTCCGAACTTCCAATTGCAGATGTCCCCCACATCCAGTTTCTAATCATATCTCCCGAACCTCCAGTTGCAGATGTCCCCATCTCCAGTTTCTAATCTTCCACACCTCCACTTGCAGATGTCACCGTCTCAAGTTTCTAATCTTCCAACTTCCAAATGCAGATGTCTCCCACATCCAGTTTCTAATCATATCTCCCGAACCTCCAGTTACAGATGTCCCCATCTCCAGTTTCTAATCTCCCACACCTCCACTTGCAGATATCCGCATCTCCAGTTTCTAATCTCCCACACCTCCACTTGCAGATGTCCTTATCTCCAGTTTCTAATCTCCCATGCTTCCACTTGCAGATGTCCACACATCCAGTTCCTAATCACCCACACCTCAACTTGCAGACATCACCATCTCAAGTTTCTAATCTTCCACACTTCCAGTTGAAGATGCCCCCACCTCCAGTTCCTGATCTCCCACACTTCCAGTTGCAGATGTCCCAATCTCCAGTTTCTAATCTCCCACACCTCCAATTGCAGATGTTCGCATCTCCAATTTCTAATCTCCCACACCTCCACTTCCAGATGTCACCCCCCCCCGTCTCAAGTTTCTAATCTTCCAAACTTCCAATTGCAGATGTCTCCCACATCCAGTTTCTAATCATATCTCCCGAACCTCCAGTTGCAGATGTCCCAATCTCCAGTTTCTAATCTCCCACACTTCCAGTTGCAGATGCCCCCACATCCAGTTCTTAATCCCCCAAACTTCAGTTGCAGATGCCCCTATCTCCAGTTCCTGATCTCTCACACTTCCAGTTGCAGATGTCCCAATCTCCAGTTTCTAATCTCCCACACCTCCAGTTGCAGATGTCCCCATCTCCAGTTCGACCTGATCTCCCACACTTCCAGTTGCAGATGTCCCAATCTCCAGTTTCTAATCTCCCACACTTCCAGTTGCAGATGTCCCCATCTCCAGTTTCTAATCTCCCACACTTCCATTTGCAGATGCCCCCACCTCCAGTTCTTAATCCCCCATACCTCCAGTTGCAGATGTCCCCATCTCCAGTTCCAACTTCCTGATCTCCCACACTTCCAGTTGCAGATGTCCCAATCTCCAGTTTCTAATCTCCCACACTTCCAGTTGCAGATGTCCCCATCTCCAGTTTCTAATCTCCCACACTTCCAGTTGCAGATGCTCCCACATCCAGTTCTTAATCCCCCAAACTTACAGTAGCAGATGTCCCCATCTCCAGTTTCTAATCTCCCATACTTCCAGTTGCAGATGCCCCCACCTCCAGTTCTTAATCCCCCAAACTTACAGTTGCAGATGTCCCATCTCCAATTTCTAATCTCCCACATTTCCAGTTGCAGAACCCCCAGTTCCTAATCTCCCACACTTCCAGCTGCAGATGTCCCCATCTCCAGTTTCTAATCTCCCACACCTCCAATTGCAGATGCCCCCACCTCCAGTTCCTAATCTCCCACACTTCCAGTTGCAGATGTCCCCATTTCCAGTTTCTAATGTCCCACACCTCCAGTTGCAAATGTCCCCATTTTCAGTTTCTAATCTACCACGCTCAGTTGCACATTACACCACCTCCTGTACCTAAGCTCCCACATTTCCAATTGCAGATGATCTCACCTACAGTTTCTAATCTCTCACACATCCAGTTGCAGATGTCCCCACCTCCAGTTTGTAATCTCTCACACCTGATGTTTGCAGATGTCACCACCTCCAGTGCCTATTCTCCCATACATCCAGTTGCAGGTGTCGCCACCTCAACTTCTCAATATCCCACATATCCAGTTGCATATGCCCACACCTTCAGTACCTACATGTAACCTCCCACACCTCCAGTTGCAGACATGTATGTCCACACCTTCAGTACCTAACCTCCAACATATCCAGTTGCATATGTCCACACCTTCAGTACCTAACCTCCCACATATCCAGTTGCATATGTCCTTCAGTACCTAACCTCCCACATATCCAGTTGCACAAGTCCACACCTTCAGTACCTAACCTCCCACATATCCAGTTGCATATGTCTACACCTTCAGTACTTAACCTCCCACACCTCCAGTTGCATATGTCCACACCTTCAGTACCTAACTCCCACATATCCAGTTGCATATGTCCACTCTCCCTCTCCTCTCCCCTAACCAGTTCTGAAAGTGTACTTTTTGTCTGTGTTATCTAGACGTGGTTTCTTACCAAGATATGATGCACATGTTACAATTATTTCCAGATCTTTAGTTTTCACATCAACAGCCTTGAGGGGGTCAGTTCTGAACCAGACTTCCACAATGAAAAGGGAGGGAACTCTCAGTACCACACTGACAGCCTTCTCTACATGTTCCCGGGGAATTTTGCTGGAAATGACATCCATCTTCTTATCTGGGAAGCCTAATGAAAAAAAACACAAATATAAAACCTGAACTTGGATGATAATTCACTTGTACCAAGAAACCTACCAGAAAACACAAATATTAAACCTGAACTTCGATGATAATTCACTTGTACCAAGAAACCTACCAGAAAACTTTAAAGGGTCTTTCAAGATGCACCTGTAATATAGCAGTTTCACTCAAGTTTTAAGTTTATAATAAATGAAGAGATATGCACACTGGTCCAAGTCCAGCACATCTTTGTGACAGAATTGGAACCAGTAATACAAGGTCATATATTTTGATATCTCTGACTGACATTCTGGCCATACCTAAACCTCTGTGTGTGTACTAAATTGACCTCCCCATGCAGAAGAGTTCCAATTTTATTGACACTGCACCGTAACCCACAATACACCTTCTTATAAACTTAACAGGGAGTAAATAACATTTGTTTTCATGCTTTTATGAGCTATGTGTATAACATAGCGAATTATGAATTTTTTCAAAAGACACCAAATTTCTTCATATTTATGTTTCAACACCTATAAATAGAACAAAAATGAAAAAAAAATTATTTCCTCACATGGGAGAACCATTTAAGTGTAGTTCTAGACTGGAAGAAGAGTGGCCAAAAATCGGGCGGACATATTCATCAATTGGGTGGTGCAGCAGGGGTTGAAATGTTTACCTGTCTAGGATGACAGGTGGATATAATTTCTACCTACATGTATCTCCTCAAAAGACTAACTGAACATGCTATAGTTGAAAATGACCTGCAATGTAGGATACAATGGCAAAGTTGTTAACTGTATGCCTAAGTATTAGATTAAAGTTACTATAACCAGGGCCATATCCAGAGCCATTTTGATACCTGTTAAGGGATATGGGCGCCCAAACTTTACAGCCAATTTTAATGCTTTTTACATACAAATGCGCCCAGATACATACAAATGCGCCTAAAAAGGGCAAGAAAGGGTGTTCCCAAATAAACTCTGGATATGGCCCTGTAGACACCATATCGCTCAATTATCAAAGGCACTATTTCGTAGCCGGCTCACTGCATGATCGTCATACGTTCCCCACAGGTGGCTTTTTGTGCGTTCTATATGAGAGGCTAAGTTTCGCCAATATATGGAAACAGCCGAACATGAGATTGCCAACACATCCCTAGTGGAACAAGGAAATAAAGCCCTTTACAAATTGGGTTATACAAGTAGATTTCACTGGCACTTACGTGTACATGTAACAAGGTTCTTTCAGTGTCACTGAAGCCATGGAGATAAATTAACCCTATTTCTTCTAATTTTTCGAAGAGCATTTTTAGACTTAGAAGCAGAAATAACACATCTTTGTCAACTGAGGCTAACTACTGTGGTATGAATATCTTCTTTATCCCAATAACTGAAAAGATCGATAGTGAAATTTATAGAATGTTAGCAGAATTTCTCTCCAAGTTAAGTTTTGCTGTCTGAATAATTAGAAGAAATACAGCACATGAGTATCATGAATGTCCTGTTAAAAAACTATTTTTCAAACATGGTCTTTTGAGTAACTTTGGAAAGTCTTTGTGGATAATCATGATAATCGAAAAGTATATTACTATGACAACTTTGAGCTAAAACAATTGAATTCACAGCGAAGGACAGGAATTCCAATTTTCAAGGTCTTTGCAAGGTCTTCAGCATCATTTCCTATTTTCAAGGCTTTTTAAGATCTTGAATTCTTACTTGTCATTTCCAAGGTGTATGATCCCTGAACTGGAAACCATTCTCACCTTTCTCTGTTTACACTCCGTTTAAAAGGAGACTCTGGACCAATTGACCATAATCTCTGACAGACTAGTCTGAGATTCCCATGACCCATCAACCAAACGACGAATAATTTTTGACAGATTGTCTGGCGGGGGTGAGAGTTCTCTCCCCCACCAAAAGCGCAAAATGGGAGCCATTCTACATGTACAACAATTATCTCACATATATTTAACAAGAGCCCAAGGGGCTTCAATATACGCCCGTATATCTGGAATTATATTGGTCCAAATTTCAAGGTTGTTTAATAGCCTTGATTCCAATTGGTAGCTAGCAATCCAGAGAAAGGTCTACAATTTTGTGCTTCTGAGAATGTAACATATATCACATCTAAAATTGAATGATAAACTAAAATGAGCTTAATTCTTGGAAACTAGTTGACCTTGGAGCAAGGACCGAGAGCTCACATATCCCACACTGAAATCGACAATAGTCAAACACAAGAAAATAGTAGTTTTCCTGCAAATGCATTTCTTTCAGACGAGAGAATTTTTCATGAAGGAAGAAGAAAGGGATTACATGTAAGTAAACCACATTCTTGAGTTGATAAACAGGTATGAAGTTCATAAAGGACCCCTCTCCCCATTAAATTAGTAAAAGTATGGTTTTTATTTCACAACAGTTTAACTAAATGTAGCTGTTTCAAACACAGGAGACTCCACAGGACAAATGCCATATACATGTTGGGGAGAGCACTCTGACTATTCCAATCTAACACATATAATCAGCTAAACATGATTCAGTTTTGGGGGACTGTGACAATGACCTTTGACAAATTGATGTATGGCTCCTCTTCGCCATGCGAGTAAGGTATTTGATACCATTCCATACCATGAAACTAGAGATATCGTATGGACAACAAATGTTAATGGATGGATGGACAGAACGCAACATTGCATTACATGACCTCATCTTCGATAGGCATATGAAAAAATGTGACTTAATGATATCTGATTTTGGAGTCACAGTGACCTTGACCTTTGACCTTGACCTAAATTTTGGTACACGACACATTATCTTCCCGTCAATATATCAATGGACACAAAAAAATCATGATTTTTATGAATTTCATGATTTTGGGGGTCACAGTGACCTTGACATTCGGCCTTGACCTACATTTTCGTACGTGGCACATGTCCCCCTAATGTATCTAGACACAAAGTACTTTTCAAAGATTTCTCGATTCTGGAGTCGCAGTGACCTTGACCTAAATTTTGGTACATGACAAACCCCGTAATTTCTCAATGGACACAAAAAATCATGATTTTTAACAATTTCCTGGTTTTGGCCCATTCCACAGGAAGTGGTTCAAACAAGCCAAATTTTAAAAATGTTAATGTGGACAAAATTTGTGATTTTATTGTAGCAAATAGATCCAGATTACTTGTTCGGACAGTAGTTTGCATTTTCTAGTACACACCTGTCTGATAATTACAGGTGAAGTCAACTATTTTTTTTCTCATTTTCTTATGACAAAACACACCTAAAGAGTTAATGGACTCATTTTTGCTAAGTTATGTTGGTTTTCAAGTGAAACTCCAAAATATCATTGGATAACACATTGTCTTCTTAATAATAATGACCGTTTCTCGTTGAAATAAAATTTTAAAGGTGTTAACAACTAGAATTTACTGTCTAGCAGGTGGCGTAACACACGTAACACAAATTCATATAAAAGTTTACAGTAGAGGGCATAAATAACAGAAGCTTAATACTTTTTCATATGCAAAGGTACATTAACTTTGCTGTTGTGATACACATAAAATTTAATTGCTACATTGTCTTTATATTTGATAATTAATTAGTTAATTGCATGTAACACATGTAACGTTACGTGTGTTACATCAAGGCCTTCTTTAGAAAATTTCTGATGACCTGCTGTTTTTCCATAACATATATAAAATGGGAGATAAAATATGGAAGATGACCTGCTACACCCAAAGTTTGGCCTAATTTTAGATATCAGCAGGCCCGCAAATCGAGCCTTAGTTACATGGAATGTTACGTGTGTTACATGCTCCTTGATTAAAGACAGAGAGTCTATTTCAACAAGATTTATTTCCAGCGAAATGATTATTAGATTCAAAATATTAGGTTCTGAATCATAAAAAATATTGGAATAGTCATTTTTCACCAACCACATGAGATCTACTACTGGTAAGATGCATTTTCTAGTACACCTACTGTGTACTGCTAAGAAGGCCCATGTCACGTTACGTGTGTTACAATATGCATGGTGCACCATAAAAAAAAATTGCTCTTAAGAAGTTACAACTATATTAGGACAAGGTTCCTTAGGGCGCATACTAGCAAAAAAATTTCTCGAAGAATGATCATAATTAATTTAATCTTAAATAGGGGAGGGTTAATTGTGTGTTACGTGTGTTACAACAGACAAAATGAGATTTGCTCATATATGTGATTTAAACTCAAAATCATATGAAAGGTTTGAAAGATTTGCCATGTAAATTATACCTTATTCTGTCAATGTGTAAAAAAAATTTAGTCACTTGACTTCTAGATTAAATTTGCTTTGGTAAATTCAGACAGTGTAACACACGTAACAAATATTGTAACACACGTAACGCAAGACTTTCACTTCCACCTCCTCCAATTGTTATATTTATGGCTCCACACCATGTTGGTATAGAAAAGTGTTTATTTTTCTTGAAAAATAACTACACATTAGATTGAATCATGTGTACAAATCAGACGATTTTGAGTTTAAATCACGTATATGAATAAATCACGTTTTATCCGATGTAACACACGTAACGCATAATTAACCCTCCCTAATCAAGGTAGAATTAATCGTGATCATTCTTTAAGAACATTTTTCAGTAGTATGTGCCCTAAGGGTCCTTTTCCTAATATAGTTGTAACTCCTTAACAGTCAGGTTTTTTTAAGGGTCAATCAGTGCAGGCAAAAAAGTCTGTAAATTGTAACACACGTAACGTGGAATGGACCTTTTGGGGTCACAGTGACCTTTGACCTTGACCTAATTTTTGGTATGCGAACTTCATTTCGGTATGCGAACTTCATTTCCCCCTATTGAATCCACTCACCAAAAATTAGTAGTTTTTAATGAGTTCCTGAGTTTTAAGTCACACTGACCTTTGACCTTGATTCTGGTGTAACAGTGATCTTGACTATTGACCTGGATCTAAATTTTGGTACATGACAAAATGGCTACCCGTATTTTCTCAATGGACTCAAGAAATCATGATTTTCAATAATTTCATGATTTTAGGTCACAGTGACCTTGACCTTTGACCTTGACCTACATTTTGATATGTGACACATCGTGTCCCCTAATGTATCTACTGACACAAAGAAATAGTCCGGGGGCCTGTGTAGCCAAATAGGGGTCCCGTGCGAAATGCTTGTTAAAAGTGGGCAACATTGATATTATTATTCCTCCATATGTGCACAAAGAGAATACGAAGCTGCGCATCAAAAAACCCCTCGGCTCTGGGTACATTCATAATGCATTCAATTTGAACCAAGATGTCAGGAACACCAAGCAGTCAAGTGACAAATATACAGATTATCAAAAATTTTGCAATTAGAAATGACCCCTAAGATTTCCGTCCAATCAGAGAAACCGGTATTCATTACATACATTTCTTGACGCATCAATGATGTATACCAAATTTTACAACGAGCATTTGAATGCTATCAGAGATAGAGACCATTAATGATTTCGCATAAATGAAAGGTGGCCGCCCATCCTTCCCGCCACTCAGAGGAACTGATGTGGTTATTCATTGAAAGTCTCTTGATACATTGATGCTGTATACCAAGTTTCGTATAGAACACTGAAATGGTATCAGAGATATACATCATTAAAGATTTTGCATAAATTAAAGATGGCCACCAAGGTTTCCACCCAATCAGGGATACCAGAACAGTAATTTATCGTAAGTCTCTTGATGCATCGATGATGTATACCAAATTTTACATCAAGCACTTGAACGGTATCAGAGAACGAGATCATTAATGATTTTGCATAAATTAAAGATGGCCGCCCATCCTTCCCCCCCACTCAGAGGAACTGATGTAGTTATTCATTGCAAGTCAGTTGTTACATCGATGCTGTATACCAAATTTGGTATAGAACACTTAAATTGGATCAGAGATATATATCATTAAAGTTTTTGCATAAATTAAAGATGGCCGCCAAGGTGTTCGGTCAATCAGATCTCGATGCAAAGTATCTAGATGTATCGATGATGTATACCAACTTTCATATAAAACAACTGAATGGTAACAGAGATATGTATCATTATCGATTTCGCATAAATTAAAGATGGTCTCCAGGATTTCCAGCCAATCAGAAAAGCCGGTTTGGTAATTCATTGAAAGTTGCTTGATGTATCGATGATGTATACCAACTTTCGTATTGAACAGTTCAATGGTTTCCGAGATATGGATCATTATCCATTTCGCATAAAATTAAAGATGGCCGACAAAGTCTTCACCCGATCAGGTCCCAATTAAATAGGCTTCTGGTCCTTGACTAGGTAAATAAGCGTACCAAATTTGGAATTCTTCAGTGGAACCGTTTTCCGGCTATCTCGCTCACGTACAGATGTACGGACGTACGGACAGACGGACGTACAAGACGACGACAATACCCCATGGCCAAAATTGGCCGAGGCGTAAAAACCATGTTGCCATTTTTTCTGGTAACTTTTAATGGGGGAAATCCAAGATGGCCGCCGTGGCTATAAATGTGCATATTTTCACTTGTGAGTGCATCGTAATATCAACTAAAGGGTCGAAACAAACATTTTTGTGGCCTAGAAAGTTGTTTCAACACGTTGTCATTGTTTTTCTGGAAACTTCCAATGAGGAAAATCCAAAATGGCCGCCAAGATGGCCGCCACAGCTATCAATAATGCATATTGCCACTTGTTAATGCATTGTAACATAGACTGTAGAGTCAAAACAAAGATTGGCACAGAAAGTCAGACAGATTCAATGGAGAGTTCCATGTAGGACTGTATCCAACGCGGTGCTTTGATGGTATTACTTGCATTTGACATTGCTACAAGATCGAATTATACAGCCATTCTCAGTTTGGAACGCGTTATGGTTGAGTCAATGAACATTCATACGCTGAGTTCTCCGCTTTCATCATCAGATGTGTCTTCGTCCCAAAGGCCATCCAATCTGTCCAAGGCAGTGTTGGAACATGCATCCTCTTCTGCACCACACACACACAATTCTGTACAGGAGAGTTGGTGAGACCAACAGGAGCAGCGTGATATGCAGTTTGATTTCCTGCAGCTGCACTTGACCAGCTGAACGATCCCTTCTGGCGCTGGTGGCAGCACAGAAGCTTTGGCGACAAAGTTATCTTCCTCCTTGATCCATCCGAAGTCTGTTGGTGATGGTAACGATGGGCATGCTGTGTCATCCTGTCCCCAAATCATCGACTGATAGTGCGCCTTCAGGATGGCCTGATGTAACGCAGCCATGGTGGGTGGAAGTTTTTGTCCCTCAGATTGATCTTTTTTGAACATTTGCCAGCGCAGTGAACCGACATTGGTCAGTTCAGTCGCAGGTTTATACAAATGACAGACAAACTTTTCTAGGCCAGAGACCATCTCATCTATAGATGCATCAGTTGATCCTAAAAGCTTGAAAGACGAGATGACATCATGTGTGGCTATGTTGAAAGCTTTCCAGCAAGTAGGTTTTCCCT
>JAVTVY010054657.1:0-28525 GCA_036873755.1 Hanleya hanleyi | reverse complement strand
AAACCACGGATGAACAGGTCAGTACACGCATTCGTATCATTCAATATAACCTTGAACTATCACGTGATCTCGCCGTGATTCCCCAAATACAAGTCAGTACATGCATAGGTCACGCCCGATTCACGCAGACCGGAAGTGACGTCATACACATGCGCACTCCCCGTGATGGAAAAAAACCAACCCTAACATGTCTAAACATGATCCAAGGTCAAAGACGAAATGAAAGGATACAGGTCAACTCAAGTGCACTCATTGACCTTTGACCTCTGTCACGTGATATGCAAATTTCTGAGGTCAAAGGTCAATGGGAGGGTTAATCAACCCTATATACTACTACGGTCATTTATGCCGTACAAAGTAATAACAGGCGGTTCGTGGGACTGGAGTGTTGCTTTTATCCCATGCCCTGTGAATTTGCCGAATGATAAACCGCACACACCTCTATTACCGTACAAGGCATCATTGACCTATGTGCTAGTGAGCACGAATACATTATGACATCTCCCTATGTAAATGAGCCCCGGTACATGAAACAACTGTACTGGAGTTTTGTATGGAGAGACTTACAAAGTTATTTCAAGCGTGATATATTATCGATATCACGAAGTGATGGTGGTCATTTTGTAGAGTTGAGTTTGTTCTACACGATAAAAAAGCGAAAATGTATGCAGAGTTAACTATTGATTTTTGACAAGTTCCAAAGTAAACGAATAATCAAAATGGAGAGACTTTGAATAGTCCTAGGCCCTAATTTGACCCCGCTTTACATGCAGTCGATGGGAAACAACTCCGTTAGTGGAATAAGATGGCGTGTATTACCTCATGAATGAGCCAGTTCATTATCATTATCATACTACGAGAGGTATACTTTGAAGTGGGCGCATCATAGGTCTCATTAATGATTAATGATAGAGAATTTTTGGTTGGCTCAGCCGAATTAGACGCCGCGGCGGCGCTGGTGGAGTGTCTTTTCGTGTTGCCGCGGTCCCGACATTGTGACATCATAATACGGGGTAGATATGGACTGGGCTTTGATGTAAACATTGAAGTAAACGGACAAGGTGACCCTATCTCCCCTCCCCGACTGCAAGCGCATTAGTCCAGATGCGACTATGATGTCATAATGCTATTAAATATTCATGACATGGGCGCTCAGAACACCAAATTCAGTTGAAATACGTAAGATCCTATATAGCGACATGTACGATTGGGGAGCATTCATATGATATTAATTAATGAAGATTGCATAGGTCTACACTTACTGCTATTCAGTAGCGTAGATTCATTCATACACTCAAGTACTGGGAACGCCGTCAGTTCCTGACGAACCTTTATTAATTCAGTGATAACTTTAATAATTTCCTGCGCTGACCCAAACTGACAACAGTCACTAAAATACCGGTAATCAAAATAGTCAATGAGTTAAGGATGACGTACATGCTTCGATGAAGTATCATTGAGTGTTGGGGAGATATTGAATTGCACCAGAAAAACAGGCCTTTTTCGCAGAAAATTCCCTCCGCATTAAACCTTGATAAATTAGGAAATCTAGCTGATGTGATGAATGAACAATAATTTTTAGCATCTTAAAAAGGAAAAATACAACGAAGAAAAAAGGCGAAAACTTTTCAATTTTCAGTCACACCGTGGAAGCGTTATTTGGAAATAGACTCAAAATGACCCTAAGGTAATATGCTATGACCCCAACCCCACTCTCCCTGGCCTGGGGCCGGTAAGGTAAAACTGAGGGAAACAACTACTTTTTTTGGTGGCAATGGTGCTGATAGTTTCATGCGAAAGTGCTTCTCAGTTGTGTGTGGACTCGGACAAGTAAACACCGGACCATGGAAGCCTCAACTGGATATGGGATGGGATCAGTTGAAAACAGGGGTATGGTAGAATGCGCCCTTGAACTATAACATGGGGATTTTTGGAATTATTCTGAACATATCCAGACTCGTTGCATAGATATAAGTAATGAAAATGCTTGATAGAAGTAATGAAAATACTTGATAGAAGTAATGAAAATATTGATATCCATATTGATATCTGCCACAACAAATCTATAAGTTTCCTAGTCATAGCCGCTCCAAAGTGAAATATCGATCTCCGACAATGTGGGACTGTCCGCAGGGGCTCGTTACCATTGTTAACTGGTCAATAATAATAACTCACGATCTCGAAATCCCCTCCCCCAATCAACCTAATTAACCACGACAACGAGCCCCTGTGGACCTGTCATATGTAATGGTCGGGCGGCGAAGGGTGCTTCTTGAGAAAGGGTCTCAGAAATCCATACCAATTTAATTCCAGCAAAAGGGTAACCTATCAAATGCATCAATCTAATTAAAATGAAATCCTATCTGCTCCCCCATTTGGATATGTCGCTTGCATAGCCTACATAGCGACATATACGACTGGGGAGCATTGATAGGATATTAATTTATTAAATGCATTGGAGATAATCCACAATAATATTTTCCGGCTTCCTCCCCAATTCCCCACCCCTACTCCCTCTTGGATAGGGCTGAAAAGTCTCTATTTATCTGCTAAACTGCTGAAAGAAGTATGGTATCGGCCTGGTAATTTATTTCATATATCACAAGAATTGTGTAAACATTTGACTTTGGGAAAACAATCTACTGAGCGTTAAACATGAAAACAGGCTCGCTTCCCTACTAATCCATTGATATAGGGCACATATACACAAATCGATATTTTAGTGGCCCAAATGTCACTCTCCCGACTTACCGTTGTTAATTGGTTAATTAGGGCTGACATAGAAGTAGGGAATAAATGGAGCTCATTTATTCCCTACCTCGAACCCCCCCCATAATCGACCTAATTAACCAATTAACAATGGTAACGAGCCCCTGTGCTCCCGACGGCCTCGAAATAGGCGCTTGTATTCTATAGCTAGCAATATTTCACCAAATAGTATGGTGACCCCCTATTTTATTTCACGGTTTTTCCTATCGCGTAACAAGTGATTCAAAAGTTTAAGCATGAAGCTTATTTTGGCTCCATGGTTTTTAAAAAGCACATTCTTAAAATGAACGTGATCTACTCCCTTAAACATTGACATAAAATAGTTCGAGGGTCAATTGAATCGCTCACATTTACAAAATCACATAGATTGGGGCGCTTTTAATTTATTGATATCAGCTGTGAAAATGTATGGCATTTCACAGCTGATAAAATGAAAGGCATAACATAGAAACAATGAAAGGTATAACATATTTCAGTTTCGCGTTTCGTTATGAATCATAAATGTGATTGTGTAAAACCACGTAGTCAAAGTTTTACAGGGGCCACTCTTGGCCCTCCTATGTATTATTATCCAATGAAAAAGGGCCTTTCGTATAACTGTTGGGCACTTGCTCACGATATAATCGGAAACCAGATTTTAAGAAGGCTTACCTTTATATTTAAGATGATTCTTAAGGTTTCCGAATGTACCTCATCCTCTAGTTCAGTATACTAGTTCAGCGGAATAATATTGAATTTTATCTCGAGCATAAAATGAAATAATGTCAATATTCAGAATATATCTAACTTAATATAACAGTTCAAAATGGTCAGATTCTTTTTGAGGTCAGTGAGTAAAGCATAACAGCAAGAAATGTCTTTTTCTTTAGACCTATATTTTTAGGCGGAATTATTTTTCTTCCAGTGGTGATGCGGCAATTTCATTGACCGACGGCTGATATCATGATGCACCGACTGACTTCTGATTTTATTGTGTATATAGCGATGGATCGGTTGTTAAAACCTTGATAAAATATATCTAGATGTGACGGTTAGCGTTTAGAATCATCCGCGAGTCGGCGTATGGTTGAAGAAGGGCAGGAAAGCCGTTAGTTCTCCCCCTAAGATGGGGAACTGTCTGAGCGGCCCAGTGGACAAGCCGCCTTCGAACAATGGTGGAGAGCTGCAGTCCCAGAGAAAGATCGGCGAATCGAACGGTGTTGTCAGCTCGACCAGTCTGACAGCAGGGCCGATCGTCGCCTCTGGTTCCCAGGGGGCGGGTACCCCCACATCCTCGGCCGCCCCACCCACTGAGGCGGCCAGTGAATCGCCGTCACCGACAAAAATATTTGTGGCATTATATGATTACGATGCGAGAACTGATGAAGATTTGAGCTTCAAAAAGGGTGAACATTTAGAGATAATTAATGACACCCAGGGTGATTGGTGGTATGCCCGATCAAGGACTTCTAAACAGGAAGGTTATATCCCGTCCAACTATGTCGCCAGGCTGAAAAGTTTGGAATCTGAGCCGTAAGTTTCTGACATTTGCAGGATACTGAATTACACTGAAATTATGTTAATTAGGTCAGAAGCGTAAAATGGGTTACTGGTATCATTAATCTTTAATAATTAAGCTACCCGCTAGGGATATTAGCGATAGACCAAAACAAACTGGAACATGCCAAAATGAACCTAAACTGAGAATTTAATTGAATTGAACGAAAATCAAAGAGATTGACAAAGCTTAATATTAATCGGTAATTCCCGTAATATTCAATCAGCAAGTGCAGCCAAAATGGCTTACATCTGGAAATATTCTTCATGGCACCAGCTACAAAGTGTCACATTTTATCATAATTTATATGGCTTTTCTTCAATTTGAAAGTAGAATGGGAATGTTACTCTTTCTCTGTGTTTGAATAACAGAGTTTAAAAGTGAACTTCATGTGATTGAATCTGACAAACTAGAAATGTTAATAAATTTTCTTGACTGAAAATCATTTTCACTGTCTGAATGAAGTTCAGTTGCAGTGTAAATGAGGCCCATTGATAACGTTTCAGTGAAGTCTCGCTGAAGATCATGATCTCGCGCGAGATCCAAGTTTGAAATTGAAAGTGACACTGCGGTTTCGAAGCTCCTAAAATCCTGCAAGAGGGCCAATTGTAGATGGGTATCTCAAAACCGCCAACAGACAGTGATCGATATTTGAGTGTTTGTCTCACCAGCACGCACAGCTTACTTTTCATCTTAGCGATAGCAACGAGATATGTATGTATCAGAACAATAAATAAAACACTAATATATACTGTTTAAGACTTCTACTCCTAATACTACATGTAGGTATAAAGCAGTCCCAACTTGCAGGACTTCCCAACATGCTTAATAATTTTACTATATATTGAATGTTGGGTTATCAATTCATGTAGTTGAGCACTGGGCCTGTATTCTCCACTACTGGGAGCATTATCAGTTTGTATGAACTGTTCTTTAAAAATATTAAGCCATCAGTGGTCATCCATTTGGTGCTACATACTCACAAGAGAGGGGTGTTGAAATAAATGACTTTAACACACCAAAGATCTTCAAATATTAATTAACAACAGTAACAGATCACAAGGCCTATGGTACCGCAAAAGTGTGCACCGAATTCTGATTAAGTTATATACATCTGTACGCCAAAATGATTCTTGTTTTTCCGATGTTGGGGAACAAGCTATTAGCCAGCTACAGACCTGCGTGTCTTTTCGGCACCCTGTTTTGAATTTCGGCACCCTAAGTTTAGCAGATTTAACATGGAACAGATAGGAAGTAGACACCCAGTCCCTGCTGTCAGGAAAATCTCTAAAAATTTGAATCAGGTCTTCTGATTTATCATGTGGTACAGGCATCTATAGGATACAGTAGGACACCTTCAGAAGCCCTATAACAGTTTGTTGGGAAGGGAAGTAATTCCATGATGTACAGAGGCGGAGTGGAGGGGGGCGGAGGTAGCATCATACATTTGCGTATGAGGAGGGAGGGGGAGGTCAAGAAAATGGATGACCCTCACTCCCATGACCTGAGCAGGATAACCCACATCACAGAGACTTTAGGCTGCATGCATGGAAGGCTTGTTGAAATTTCTCCTCTTGCCATGCTTGCAGAGAAAAGCTGTTGCGAAAATTGTTTTTGACTGACCATAATATTGTTGCTGTCTTTAGTCTAATATTGTGATGTAGGTAAGCTCTACCAACTTTTCGGAGATACATTGTAATATGGAGTTGCCTGCCGATTATATGGATTTGTTTTCTCGGTTTCTTGGTTCATGCCTCTCCCCCGACTCTGGTCATGCCTCAACCCTGGTTCATGCATCAACCTAAATCAAACCTCTCCCTGACTCATGCCATCCCTTCACTACCTCTTCATGCCTCCCTAATTTCATGCCTCCCCTGGTGCATGTCTTTCCCTGTTTCATGCCTTGCCCTCACTTTATGGTTCATACCTCTCTCTGGTCCAGGCCTCCCCCAGTTCTTACGGTCTCCTGGTTCATGTCTCTCCATGCCTCATACTTCCCTACAGGTCTTACCTTTCTCGAGTTCATTCATGCTTCTGCCAGGATCTTGTTTGAGATAATGAGCCTGTCTGTGGTTTGTCCTGGTGTAGTCATCCTGTAGTATGGTTAATATAATAATTACTTGGAAATAGCATCATGCCTCTCCTGGTTCAGGCTGCTCCCCAAGTCATGAATACCTCTTCTTGAGTCTTGTCTCTCAAGCGCTTTAAGCTGGTTCATGCCTCTACCTGAGTTCTGTCACTTCTTGGTTCATGCCGCTCACGGAGTCCTGCAGCTCCCTGGTTCATGCCGCTCAATGAGTCCTGCAGTTCCCTGGTTCATGCCTCTCCCTGAGTCCTGCTCCTCCCTGGTTCTCGAACCACTTCCAGTGAGGAAAGTACCCATAATGGTTTACAGAATCTGGACCGGTTTGTGAAGCAGAGTTTCTTTCAACAGAAAATAAAGAAACAACTACATATTTTATTAAACGAAAGAAAATCTTTAATATGAAAACAGTAAATAAAACAGTAAAATACCACACAAAGTAACTGACTAGTTAAACTGATCACTACTACTAGTAAATATAGCTGGACAGGTAGATCCTACACCGAAGCTCTCAAGTTTTGAAAGCTCCAATCAGTGCCAATTGTGTGAGATTTGTCAAAAATGTTAATTTTTTTCTGTGGTTATAATTAACTGGTACCCAGTTTTCGCCACTTTTTGACAAAATGAATGCATGATTCTAAAATTGATAGGTCTGCATTACACGAGAAAATCAGTTATTTAAGAAGTGTTGGTCTGACAACAAGGGTATATTATTCATAGTTAAAAGTGTTTATACATGTATATATTTTTTTTTTCAAGAATAAATAACTGGAGTTATGAACTGAGCACTTTTGGTGCCAATTTACAGGAGTTTGTTCCACTGACAAAATAAAAAAAATTACTGTAGTTCCGCTTATGTATTGTGTAGGAAAGTGAAATAAGTTGTTGACCTGTCAAAAATTATAAATCTCATGCATAATATAACTTTAATATCTGTTTTGTGTCTTTCCCACCGAAATTCATATTCTACTCATCAACACATGTTCACCCAAACAGTAGAAAGCCATCTTCAATCTACACTACAGTGAATTCTGGGTATTCGGCAGAATTTTTCTATATCATATCAGGGATATCTTGGCTTTCACTTTGATCACCCATCAGTGGAACTCACTCAGACTGGCACCAGACAGGATTAGTCCGCCTGGTGAATGATCATGGATACCTCTGATATGCAGTCATATGATTAAAAAAAAAAAAAATAAAAAAAAAATGAAATACCAAGAATTCAATGCAGATTGTGGATGGCTCCCTTCTGTTTGGATGAACATGTGTTGATAAGTAGAATATGAATTTCGGCGGGAAAGGCACAAAATAGGCAAGTTATATGCATGAGATTTATAATTTTTGACAGGTCAACAACATATTTCACTTTCCTACAAAATACATTAGCGTAACTACAGTAAATTTTTAATTTTGTCAGTGGAACAAACTCCTGTAAATTGGCGCCGAAAGTGCTCAGTTCAAAACTCCAGTTATTTATTCTTGAAAAAAAAAAAAATATATGTAAACACTTTCAACTATGAATAATATACCCACCAGGCCAATTAGCCGGAATCACCCCATTTGCCACTTTTCCCGGACCTTTTGACAGGTGTTGAATGACATCGTTGAACAGTTTGTCTTTATTGTTTGTTAAATAACGGACGTTGATCTGGTAACGTCCCCTCTTTTGACATTAAAATGTCAAAAGCACTCAGTTTCTGAGACTTTTCTGTGCAGTCATTGTTCAAGCAGGTGAAGAAAAAATGTTTTAGTCCAAACTCCTCAGAAATGCGTCTTGTGCTTTCGATTTCTAAATTTGACAGTTCCATTCGTTCACCATCAAAAACTCGCGCTCCTTGAATCAGTACTTCCGACTCGGTACAACGGCAGTTACAGCCTTGTATTTGACAACGATGGAATAAGTTCACAAACAACTCGTCGCTAATAACAGACAATAATTCCTTTGTCCGTATTCCTCAATGGGATAGATGGAAACCAACACCGGAGCTGTTCTGGCGGGCGGCCATGCCGCATGGCGACAGTGCGCCAGGCGCATGTGCGATGATAAGGGAGATAACTATTCTTGAATTTCCGGCCAAGGGAAATAACCCTTCCCGCAGATTTATCAAAAAAAAAAAAATAAAAACATTGCCATTTCGGCATTCTTACGGTCGGTCGGGTTCCCGGAAACAGAATTTTGTTGTTGTTACGCCGGAGTCCTGCCGCTCCCTGGTTCATGCCTCTTCCTGAGTCCTGCCGCTCCCTGGTTCATGCCTCTTCCTGAGTCCTGCCGCTCCCTGGTTCATGACTCTCCCTGAGTCCTGCCGCTCTCTGGTTTATGTCTCTCCCGGAGTCCTGCCACTTTGTGGTTCATGCCTCTTCCGGAGTCTTGCTGCTCACTGGTTCATGCCTCTTTTTAAGTCCTGCCGCTCCTTGGTTCATGCCTCTTCCCTAGTCTTGCCACTCCCTGGTTCATGACTCTCCCCTAGTCCTGCCGCTCTCTGGTTCATGTCTCTCCCTGAGTCCTGCCGCTCCCTGGTTCATGCCTCTTCCTGTGTCCTGCCACTTCCGGGTTCTTGCTTCTTCCTGAGTCTTGCCGGTCACTGGTTCATGCCTCTCCCGGAGTCCTGCCACTCCCTGATTCATGCCTCTCCCTCAGTCCTGCCGCTCCCTGGTTCATGCCTCTTCCGGAGTCCTGCCGCTCCCTGGTTCATGACTCTCTCTGAGTCCTGCCGCTCTCTGGTTCATGTCTCTCCCGGAGTCCTGCCACTTCGTGGTTCATGCCTCTTCCTCAGTCTTGCTGCTCACTGGTTCATGCCTCTCCTCGAGTCCTGCCGCTCCCTGGTTCATGCCTCTTTCTGAGTCCTGCTGCTCCCTGGTTTACGCCACTCACTGAGACCTGCCTCTCCCTTGTTCATGCCTCTACCTGAGTCCTGTCTTTCCCTAACTCCTGCCTCTCCTCGTGTCATGCCCCTCCCTGGTTTCTACCTCTCCCTAACTCAAACCTCTCCCTAACTCATGCATCTCTTTGGTTCTTGCCTCTCCCTAAGTCATGCCCCTCCCTGGTTCATGTCTTTCTTTCACTATCTCTTGGTTCATACCTCCCTCTGGTTCAGGCATCATCCAGTTCATATTTTCCCCTGGTTCATATCTTTCCCTGCATCATACACTCTCTGGTTCAAGCCTGCACCAAGGGTCCTGGTCTCCTTATGATTGATTCAATGCAGGCCTTGCCTTTCGTCAAAATTTACGGGAATCGAAATAGATTTCCACAGTCTAACCCATGGGAATCCGATGCTATCATCTGTATACAAATTTCTGAAATTTTATGGGAATTATTTTGCGGGAGAGCTGACGGCAATCGGATTGGAAAAGCAAGCCCTAGTCTTGGGTGTATCCCCACCCCCCTCCCCCGTCTCTGTTTATGTACATGTATGACCTCATGTCACTGTGTATGTCATAAACAACATAATGTATTCATTTGAAATCGTTCTACAATTTACAGTGTACAATGCGCATGTACTTTGTAGATATCATGAAACACATTATACATGGTGTACATGGGTCATGGCTTGCATAATTGTACATGTGCGAGCCCTGCCTGTTTATTTCTCTCTTATTTTCATTCAGTGAACCGTTTCAAACAAGTTGTGTTTTCTCGGCAGTTTTTATCATGTGTTCCAAAGACGAACTGATTTGAAGTGGATATAAATAGAAAGTGTGGTATTTTGGGCTAATGAGCCGGTCTGTGGTTTATAAATCCCAGCGTAGTCATCCTGTAATAGGTACCATGGATATGGTTAATATACATATAAATAACCTACAGTACCATACCTTCATATGACAGTCTGTAATATTTCAGTCATTTTTAGACCACCTTCCAACATGTAGTTCAAACTCATCAGATAAAAAACAAACTGCATAATTCAGATATAAAGGTGAAAATTTCCAAATTTTCATTATGTTCATTTCTAGGTTTGCCAATTTCTTTCAGAGTAGCCCAGTTGTGAACAGTTTTGAAAATTTAGATTATATAGGCATAATATGTTTAGAGATTTTGATTCTAAAGTGTGTATATGAGACCTTACCATATATAACTGTTGAACATGTTGTTGGACAGAACACCAACATATATATTAATTTCATGTACAACCATGATAAACAAAGCACAAAGAGCTCCATGTATGAAATATCAGCTCATTTGAAATTCAAATTTCGACAACAGATTTTTGTTGATGATGCCTTATTTTCTAGTTTACAGTAAGTTAGAGGTCACCATGCATTCCAGATTTGATTATGAGGCAATGAGCTAGAGTTTGATGGAGATTCAGTATGTTTCCACATATTTTACATTAAATTGAGAATTTTGAGTTTCTTGTTATGTCCTAGATTTATAACAATGAAATTACCTGCAGATAAGGTATCTATAGGTATAGTTCATCCTTAACATTTTGCAGTGAAATGTTTTCAGTCCATATTTCTATGGAATTCATTTCCACTATAACATGTATCAGACTCTTAACCCTATCTGGCCTAGACGAGCTGCAGCCTGGGAACCCCCATGGCCCCCCCCCCCCACCCCCCCTATCTTTTCGCTATCCCTAAGGCTAAAGGGTTGAAAGTGCTCCCTCCAGGCCAGGTAAGGCCACTGTTAATTAATTGTTCATTTCTCGTGACCTTGCTTGTAAAAATACACATGCTGAGTGCAATAATTATAAATTATTAACTTGCAAACCAATTGTATACGAATATGAAGAAAATGGGCAACTTTTACTCATGAAAATGTAAATCACTGATGGATTTTAATTATTTGCCCTCGAAATATAGATGAGGGCTGGTTACAGGAAATGAACCATTAATTATCAGTGTTCATTTATCATCCCCAACTCACCAAGAAAATTTGACCAGTAGTTAGCTATACATGTATATTCTCACTTTTAATTTAAAATTTTGACAAAATGAGTGGGCAGATTTTATATTCTACTTTTAGTTGTGCACAAGATATTCTACACAAAATATTCATGCACAGGTATTTACTGAATCAAGCTGATCGATGGGTGAACTGTTAATTCTGTTTACAGAATAAATAAATATAATTGTTCTCTAATAAATCTTTGAAGCAACAACCTCAACAGCATACATGTAAATTACCTCTCTAATCTCTGGGGAAGCGAAGCGTGTGAAATGGGACTTCCCATGCTTGTTGGCACATGGTGCTAAAACAACTGTATTGAATGAAAATAATAAATAAAACGAATATGCAGGGCAGAGGCAAAATTTTAGGTGAGTGGTGATGATAAACTATTAATTTTAATGAACCCACATGTATGTATGATATAATTATTCCCTGGCATCTTATTTTGAAAGCATGTTAATACTGGCGATTCACACCATTTCCGGTTGCATGGCCATCTGATTTTTATTGCATTTTCTTAAAATTTTAAATTAGAAGTGAGAATACATGTGTTGTATCCAGCTGTACATGTACATAATGCTAAATGGAATATGTGGTGCAGTTGGAGTAGCAATTGGGCTGTGTCTGGTTGTCTGGGTGGATGTTTTGTTGCATATTTGATGTTTGACAGCCTCACAGACTGTCAGACAGCCTGTTGAAGGATAGACATGGAGTATTCATTCAGAACAAGGGATCTCACTCTCATAGTTAACACCAGATCTCTAGATGACTCAGCCTTCCAGTCAACCCAGACTCCATATCACCAAACCTTGTTCCTCTCATTTCTATCACAGGATGAATTCTGGTTTCCTTTCCAGAGAAAATTCAATTTGGCCAGTTGGTTAAAAAAATACAAAAAATGTGTCTGGAAGCTGCAAAATCGAATATTGCAGAAAGGCATTTAAAAGCTTTTATCCAGGAATCAGATCCCATTGTGCAAATTTTTCAGGACCTGACTTCAGATCTACAGCCCTCGAAATTTGGCGTAACCGAAACGATCGGTTACGTGTCGGTTACGTGGTTGTAAATTCAGCAGAACGAATAATCGGTTACGTAAAAAATCGACTTGCGCTACGGTATGACGAGTGCCATTGAAAATGTCTGGGCGACCTGCCCAGTGACAGTCATCACTCGTTGCCTTACCGGTCTATATTTCTCCTCTATGGTATCTTCGAATCATGCTTCGGAGTTTATACACGTTTTTATTATGGAATTAGTATCATGAACGTGTGATTTTGCATCAGAAAGAAATAAAAACACGGAGGTTCGAAACGAAAAAAACTGACATTTTGATGGCGCAAAAAACCGGAAGCATGCGCTATCAAGGGGACACAACTCCCAACATACAAAGCCTGAATTCATCCAATCAAATGCGGGTCAATTCTACAGCGCGGGACAGCACGCACACGGAAGTGGATGGACCGCAGATTCGATGCATGCGGCTCAAAGCGAAAATTGACTCTGTGAACATAAAAACATTCCAGAAGTGGTCATTTCACGATGACTTTAGAAAAGTTTTGTCTGCTTTTGTTTTACTTTCTACACATTTCACATTTTTATTTTTTTCAACACCGTCCCTTTTATTCCATGCCTGGGTGCTTCTTGCTGAATTTCTGACGAATAAGTTGCACATGTTACATCGCAGTTTGAGAATATTGCCGTCAGCTGCTGTTTCAAGGACTCTCAAAACAATTTTGTATTTTATTGTAATAATATATATATAATAATATATAATACACATTTTCAGAATTTTTTTTGGCTAACCTGTTGACATAACCAATGGGTTACGCAACCTAGTCGTACGTAACCGAACAATAGGTTACGTGAACATCGTGACCCAGAACTATTTTTGGGTTACGCAAATTTTTCAAATTTCGAGGCCTGGATCTATACAGTATTCGCTGCACTGCTGTGTTGCATAAAGCATGCGAATTAACATACACATGCTGAAAGCCAGTTAAGAGAGAGTGTTCACACATTACCCAGGCTACTACTGATTATGTAAACAGGCTGGGTGCACATGTGTAATTGTTCCCAATCAACAGCTTAAGTTTCAATAAATACTGGAGAAATGATCTGTGGCCAGGGAGATGAAACCAGCTGTTGCACAGCATGCCACATTTATGTTCTATGAGATGGTTAGACTCCCATCACCATCACAAAAGCTTCCACTGGCTGCCAGGATAAGATCTTTATGCATGGTAACTGTGATAAAGTTCAGATCTTAAGATGTTAACGATCTTACAATAAGGTGCTGATAATAAGCCTTATGATGAGGTTCCTTTATTATGCACAAGATTTCCATGATTCTGTTCCTATAACAGAATTGATAGACAATTAATTCTTCTTTCCATGATACCATGCAAACCCCATTGTAATATTCCATGACAAAAGTTCTATGATTTAGGTTTCCATGATAAGATTATCGGGCCCCATGGTAAAATTTCCATGAGATGGCATCCATGATAATGAAGGTCCCATGATAAAATTTCTTTGGTGATCAAGGATGTCATGATTGAGATCTTCATGATCAAATTTCCTTGTTGAGGCTTTTATGATACAGCCCTGATGATAAAATTGTTATGGCAAGATTTTCATGATAAGATATCTATGAAAATTAAGGCTTAGTTCTGTGAATAAATGTACATGTAGGTCTCTAGATGCCAAAAAGATTTCCATGACAAGATTGCATGATGTTGAGGCCCCACTGTCTGATTTCTACATGGCAAGGTTTCCATGATAAAATGACTGATTAGATTCTATGATGTGGTTTCCACGATAAGGTCTCCCAAGGTCAGATTTCCATGACAACTAGGCCTCCATGATAATGTCTCCATCAGATTAGGCTTCCATGATAAGGTCTCCACCAGATTAGGCTTCCATGATAAGGTCTCCATCAGGTTACTAGGCCTCCAGGATAAGGTCTCCATCAGATTACTAGGCCTCCATGATAAGGTCTCCATCAGATTACTAGGCCTCCAGGATAAGGTCTCCATCAGATTACTAGGCCTCCAGGATAAGGTCTCCATCAGATTACTAGGCCTCCATACGGTCTCCATCAGATTACTAGGCCTCCAGGATAAGGTCTCCATCAGATTACTAGGCCTCCATACGGTCTCCATCAGATTACTAGGCCTCCATGATAAGGTCTCCATCAGATTACTAGGCCTCCATGATAAGGTCTCCATCAGATTACTAGGCCTCCATGATAAGGTCTCCATCAGAAAACTAGGCCTCCATGATAAGGTCTCCATCAGATTACTAGGCCTCCAGGATAAGGTCTCCATCAGATTACTAGGCCTCCATACGGTCTCCATCAGATTACTAGGCCTCCAGGATAAGGTCTCCATCAGATTACTAGGCCTCCCTACGGTCTCCATCAGATTACTAGGCCTCCAGGATAAGGTCTCCATCAGATTACTAGGCCTCCATGATGAGGTCCCCATCAGATTACTAGGCCTCCATGATAAGGTCTCCATCAGATTACTAGGCCTCCAGGATAAGGTCTCCATCAGATTACTAGGCCTCCAGGATAAGGTCTCCATCAGATTACTAGGCCTCCATACGGTCTCCATCAGATTACTAGGCCTCCAGGATAAGGTCTCCATCAGATTACTAGGCCTCCATACGGTCTCCATCAGATTACTAGGCCTCCAGGATAAGGTCTCCATCAGATTACTAGGCCTCCATACGGTCTCCATCAGATTACTAGGCCTCCATGATAAGGTCTCCATCAGATTACTAGGCCTCCATGATAAGGTCTCCATCAGATTACTAGGCCTCCATGATAAGGTCTCCATCAGATTACTAGGCCGCCATGATAAGGTCTCCATCAGATTACTAGGCCTCCATGATAAGGTCTCCATCAGATTACTAGGCCTCCATGATAAGGTCTCCATCAGATTACTAGGCCTCCATGATAAGGTCTCCATCAGATTACTAGGCCTCCAGGATAAGGTCTCCATCAGATTACTAGGCATCCATGATAAGGTCTCCATCAGATTTCTATGGTAGGGTCTCCAACCTTATTTTGCTCAACAACTGCAAAGATACATCAAAGCAGATGATAAAAATGACAAGATTGGTGAAAATGATATGTTCCCATGGAAAGTCCTGTCATGGGAGGTTAAACATTTAAGTGTTTGTTTAAACATTCTCAAACATGGCCCATATTTATTTCAAATAATGAATAATGAAAAAGACCCCGCCCACATCACCTTTGAAAAACAGTCTGACAAGAAACGAGGAATTAAGTGCCATTAGCCTTCTGTCCATCTCTGACTGGTGATACAGAAGTCAACATTATGCTACAATGTGAACAGAAGTAGCTGGATTACATGTACATTGTATAACAATTATTGAGACATTGTATACTTTACAAGAATAAACATTTAACTGTGGCCAGATACGCCCAGATCATTATTGTGTGACCGGTTGACATTTCAAACTGGATGGTGTATGTGTATATGTACATGATCATAGTTCATGTGACAGATCATCTGGATGGAAATTTATGTCAATCAGGTCTCACTATGTGCTTTTTCTAAAGGTGACATCTTGGTCCCACTTGGGCGTCCTTATCATGGAAATCTTGTCATGGTGACCTTATTATGGAAGCCCTGTCATGGAAATCTTATCTCGGAGACCTTATCATGTAGGCCTAAGACTTTTCATTGAAATCTTGTCACGGACAACTTATCATGGAAATCTTATCTCGGAGACCTTATCATGTAGGCCTAAGACTTTTCATTGAAATCTTGTCACGGACAACTTATCATGGAAATCTTATCTCGGAGACCTTATCATGTAGGCCTAAGACTTTTCATTGAAATCTTGTCACGGACAACTTATCATGGAAATCTTATCTCGGAGACCTTATCATGTAGGCCTAAGACTTTTCATTGAAATCTTGTCACGGACAACTTGTCATGGAAATCTTATCTTGGAGACCTAATTGTCATGGAAATCTTATCATGGCCAACTTCTTATCTTGGAGACTTTACATGTATCATGGATGCCTTGTCATGAAAATCTTGTCACGGACAACTTATCATGGACATCTTATCTAGGAGACTTTACATGTATCCAGGGGTTCATAGACGTCACTTTTTACCACCATTATTTGGCTCTAAAGATTAGTAAAAAACTGAATACTGACAGTAAAAAACTCAAAAGGTTACGTTTTGGACAAGAAATACTCAATATTTTTGACGAAAACTCAATCCACGAATGGTGCAAATCATTTCAATGAGATGAAAACCATCGCCGATCCTTCGACAGTCTGGCTTAGTAGGTTTGGGGATTTCCAATTCTGAAAATAATTTCCGTCTCCGCGAGTTCTTCTGGATCCACCTCGACGTATGCTTCCAGTTACTAGCAATACCCGACAGCAAAGTTTCCGAGATATATTTTTGGGGCCGGGAATTGCCGATTCAATGACTTCGCATAATCAGAAGTCGTTAGCCAATGAGCATCAAGAAATTACCGCGCCCCGACTCCACGAGAGGTGGCGGGATTTTTCTTTTTTTTTGCTGAAAATCGACGGCGAAAGACGTAAAGTTCAAGATTCCCCATCCTTGACAGCTGCTAGATCTTCTCCGGAGGTCGCCTGGTGTTGTAAGGATTTTATAGCGTCTCTTGCAAGCGTTGTATGATAATTATCTTTGAATGTTTGTGTTAAGTTTGTCGCTCTTGTCGCTGTTGTTGTTGTTGCTGCAGACACGAGGTCCAAGGGAGGTAACTTTGTTATACGGTACCAAATAAGTTGGGGGAAAAAATTGATTTCCTACAAACAATACCATGGACTTGAAATCGATTTTTTTTTTAGCTCTGTTTATTTTTTTCTACAAATTCCTTATAGTACCAGTGGACTAGATTGGATCAACAACATTCTTTTCACAATGTTTTTAATTTATGTCCAAATTTTAATACTCTCTCCAATCTTATTTAATATCTGGAATGGTCTCAAATGTCTTATCAGTCATAAGCAACATAAATCAAAATGATGATATTTTTAGTTCATTGACGTTTCACGTTCTTTGTATCTTCATTACCGCAAAAGACCATTTATACTATCGAATTGACACTAATTTGACACTAATTTCTGAGGCTCATTATGAAATGAAGTTGTTATTCTCATTGGCTTATTGCCTCTGTCCTACTTTTCAATGATACTATAATTGTTATAATTGGGATGGATATGCAGGGTGGTAAAAAAATTCAAAAACTCAATACGACTTAGTGGAGTGGCCGTAAAAACAGGAAAAAACTGAAATGGAGTCGAAAAAATGGATGCCTTGTCATGGAAATCTTGTCACGGGCAACTTATCATGGAAATCTTATCTTGGAGACTTTACATGTATCTTGGATGCCTTGTCATGGAAATCTTATCATGAAGACTTTATCATGGAAATCTTATCTTGGAGAATTATCATGAAGACATTATCATGGACTCCTTGTCCTGGAAATCTTATCTTGGAGACCTTATCATGGACAGGTATCATGGACATGGAGTCACAGTTCACTTCATGGAGAAAAGTTTCTTCCGACCACCATCATGGCATTGCTGTATGGCAGGACTGTTCAAGTGTAGTCCTACCAGATTGCACAGTGAAAGCTTGTGTTTGACAAAAAAAATGTGTAGTACATTTGTATATATGTCCATGCATGTACCGATATTGCGGCAAATCAAGCTTATATTCCTCTTCATCAGAGTGTTGCAGTGGATCATTAATTTAAACTAGGCTGATAGACCGGATACAACATCCCTTCTCTAATGGAAATTGTATTCATGTTGTGTCTTGGGAGATCAGTGACTCTCAGATTTTCCAAGCCTCAATTCTTTATTACATGTTTATTTACACCACTAAAGCAGAAAGTTATTTTAATGTCAACAGGGGACTTTCTTTGCAATTTTAGGTGTGGCAGTGTTCTGATTTTGCTGTATAAAAAAAATATTAACAACTACATGTGTACATGTACATGAATGAATGAATCAAGTCTTTTAGAATAGCCCTTCACATTATCTCATAATCAACCTCATTTGGAGATTTTTTTCTTTGTCAAAACTGAGATCTTGTCTACAGGTATTTACCAAATGTTCACAAATGAGTTTAAACATCTTTTTGTTCAAGTATTGATTGGTTATTCATACTATAACATCAGAACATATTAGACCACCTACATATAACTTAATGTCTGGAGTTTCAGGTCACAGTGACCTGTTTAGTTCAAGATATTCAAAAAAAATCCAAGGCTGACCACAAAAATGTTACAACATCAGCATGTTACTGGTCATGCCCTTTAATATGAAGTTCAAGTGCATGTGCATATTATTTATTGTGAATATGACAAAAAGGCCAGTGTTTTATGTGTTACATGTAGGGCTGTACTGGCCTACAATGTACATGTATGGGTGTGGACTGACTGTATTAGGTCATTTGAAGATGTTCAAGGAAGAGCATGACAATACAGCAAATCTGGTTTGTGTGCAATGTTAGGTCAGACATTTACATGGACTGCACCCAACCATACAGCTACATTAGCGTGTACAAATGCCAGTGACTGGCTGGGCTCCCAGATCTACTTGTATATCCTATTAATGTTAAATCTACAATGCATGCATGCATACAGATTCATGTGTGTTTAGAGTATTTTGTGGGATTAGCTTCTAATGTCTATATACAGTGACATTATTAATTAATATCAGTACTACTCTAATTATGGCCAGCATGACTGCTTAGCACTTTGGTGTTTTCAGAATGTAGGTACATTACATAGGGATCATAAATCTTGACAGTCATCATGTTTCCATGATAAATTACAGTTGTATTCACAGTGTTTAGGCTTTATTGACCTGTAGCCCACACAATGTACTTTCTACATGTAACAGCTGTATTCAAATTAACATAAAATGTGATTTTATTGGACAAAGACTCCTTGTGTCAATCTCCTACTGGAATTCCTGGTCATGTCCTTGATACAGTTACACTTATCACATAAATATATACAAAACTCTTGATTTTACATTCGTAATTCCGTCGTTATGGACATGTACTAGTACTATCGTGTCGGAATTGAATTGTGCTGTGTGCATTAATGGGTAGGCCAGGGATGAGCCGAGAGGCAAGGGATGGGGGTGGGAGATGGGCAGAAGGGATGAGACAGATCAGGGGACCCTTTGCTTTTCATGGGATGGGGATCGGCAAAGACTCCAGTAATAATTAAAAAAATCCAGTTTTTGCAGCATAGTCAGTCTTTCATCTTTAAGAAGTGTGATCACACTCCCACACCATCACAATTCTGGAATTTAGTTCAGGGGTCCAAGTGTGAAAAACAGCACTCTCAAAATGAAATTCTTCCCATGTTACATGTATATAACCTGGAGGAGTGTGACATCACACTCCTGAAAATCAGTTTAAGAATTATTGGAGTGTTATTTACAGCACTCGTGCTATTTTTAAGCACCAAAGACTAAGTTGTTGTTGATGAAGAAATGATATTTGGTAAGGCGTATATAGCCCGCCACTGAGCATATATGAAATGATTTTTGAGAGAGAAAGAATAAATTGGTCGGCGGCAGCATTCGAACCCACAACCCCAGTTTATCGTACTGATGCTCTACCTACTGCGCTATGACGGCCCATAGGTACATGTATTACAACTGTGGATTGTCCCTGTGATGACCAACCTTCTCTCTCAGTGTTGCAATGTGCGCAACTGGCTTTATAATGAAGAAATGATATTTGGTATGGCATATAGCCCGCCACTGAGAATATATACATGAAATGATTTTTGAGAGTGAGAAAGAATAAATTGGTCGTCAGCAGGATTCGAACCCACAACCCCGGCTTATCGCGCCGATGCTCTACCTACTGAGCTATGATGGCCCATACATTTAGGTATTACAACTGTGGATTGTCCCTGTGATGACCAACCTACTCTCTCGGTGTTGCAATGTGCGCAACTGGCTTTATAATGAAGAAATGATATTTGGTATGGCATATAGCCCGCGACTGAGCATATACATATGAAGTGATTTTTGAGAGAGAAAGAATATCATTTCTTCATTACAAAGCCAGTTGCGCACATTGCAACACCAAGAGAGAAGGTTGGTCATCACAGGGACAATCCACGGTTGTAATACCTGTGGGCCGTCATAGCTCAGTAGGTAGAGCTTCGGCGCGATAAGCCAGGATCGTGGGTTCGAATCCCGCTGATGACCAATTTATTCTCTCTCTCTCAAAAATCATTTCATAAGTTGTTGTGTCATGCTGATTAGCCTGGTTAGTCATGGTAGTTGACTCAAGAGATCGACCCAGAAATCTCTTTGTGCCAATATTAGCAGCAAATTGTGCATGTATGTATGTACAATATTTCACTGAGCCCTATATATTTTAACATTATACAGCACTGCTGCCACCAGGCATGGGCAGAACCCAGTTAATTGGAATGGAATGGAATATGATCAACAATGAATCTGCTTCCAGGAATTTTGTCATTTCTGCACTAAGCAGCTTTGTTTGCATCTACTGACAGCTTACATTTGAACATTAAACAGAATAGGGTTAGAGGTTGGGCATTTATTTATCTATATTGGGTCCCACAGCTGCATGGTCAGATGAAAGAAGATCTTTCTATATGGCTGTAAATTCATTTTCAATTTTTTTTGAACAATTATTTCGATCGAGCTGAGTTTAGGCCGGAAATGTTTTTTATCATATTATTTCTAAAACGTGTTTCTTATTGATCAGTTTAGTTAGAGACCTTTAACCTGTACATGTACAGTGCATGTTAACTTTCATAAATGTATGGTCACTGTTCTGGTCTACATTGATCAGTGTTCAGGTCTATATTCCAGTTCTTTGGGCCAGTTTGCCATGAGATACATTTACGTGTACTTTGTCTGTCTGCTGCTATTGTATGAAAATAGTAACAGAAACAAAGCTTCTCTAAACTTACATGACTTGGCAGTTTATACATCATAATGTAGAAAACAACAGAAAAAGAATTTAATTAATACGCCTCACAATTTTGCCCTTCAAGGTAACAAACATGACAAAAGCGTAATTATGCACATAGTCTGCATGTTTAAATATACAACTTTAGGGATCAAGTGTAAGACTATTACATGTACTAACAGTCACATAAACTGTCCCTGTTAAAGGTGAAATGCAAAAGTTTTTAAATTCTCCCTTTTTACCCCTTGGCCAATTTGGCAATATTAAAAGGAAGATAAAGCCTTTGTGTTTCACCTTTAAGGGTGATTACACCATCATGTATACTATCATTATGTATGTATATACAGTTTATTTTGCTGATGACACAGTTGTTCTTTGGTGGTGAGAATGGGGTTAATGAATGTGTCATACATGTTTTGTAACTTTTGTTGTTTTTTGTTTTGTCGTGGTTCTATTTATAAAAGCTAGTTTTAAGATACTGTCTGATTTGTGGGTGTAATATTGTATTATCTGATTTCAGATGGTATTTCGGTAAAATAAAAAGAGTGGAAGCTGAGAAGAAGCTTTTATTACTAGAGAATGAACATGGTGCATATTTAATTAGGGACAGTGAAAGTAGACGCAACGACTTTTCTTTATCAGGTAAGAAAAATATCAACACTAAAGTTACAGCATTGGTTGTGTTAATCATCACTTTACTGTTGAAGTGCCAATATTGGTTTCAGGCTCTCACAGTCTGGGCTGATCTGGGTAGTACTTGTGACCAGACCAGTCAAGAATACTGAGCTCTCCTGCACACATTTTTGCACACCCTCTAGAATTTGTCTTTATCAAGCTGAAAATCTGCTTCATAGCTATCGTAATGGAAATGTTTGTTGAAAGCGTATTTCTTAAGGATTCCAGTTATATAAATTTGTTCACTGTAAACCTGTAGGTCGTGAAGATATTCACATTTAACTCTTTGCTACTTGCTGATAGTCTCGTTTGTCAGCCTTGTATGTTCGGATAAATGCATGCGAGAGGATTTTGTTATAGACAGTCTTTTTTTGAAGCAATATATTTGCATGTAGCTTGATTGAAACCCCGCTAAATATATATATTTTCAGAAAGCCCATACTTTAATTAATCTGTCCTTCAAAATATCTGCCCATTTGTGTCTAAAATAAAACCAGACCAGGCGAGAAAATGAAATAAACAAAAAAAAAATCTCTGATTTCGACAACATTACCGTGAGTGTATGTCCCAGCCAAATGATAGTTTCCATAAAAAATCTCTTCACGATTCGCCCAATTCAACCGGACGATCGTGCTAAAATACCAGTGCATCGTCCGTGTGGGTTTTAATCCGACATATAAATCCGAGAAACCCTTTATTTCCATTGTAAATCCAACAGTCGGCTCGCTAAAGTTCCAACGAAGCCATTTTCTTTGGCGAGAAATTCAACCGGCACACGCAGACAAGGCGGCCGGCCAATCGCTGCCATTGTCTCACACGTCTCAACTAATCGGGCTTCGCGATACTAACAGAGCCCGATCGAGGTCAATTTGGTCACGATCACAGAATGATCACATCTCTATCCAATCAAATCCTTCGTTATTCAATCCTATCCAATCAAATCACTCGTCACAGGTCGAAAGACCCGGAAATGACCTTTAAAATGAAACCAATATCTCTAACATTCTACCGCGGGAAATGGGATTTCGATAGCGTTGAAAATGGTCAAAAAACGGCAAATTCTTCGCCGATTTTCTCAATTTTCACCACAAGGAAGGTACGTCTTCAATAAAATAAACTTGTTATACGTTTATTTGCATGATTTACAATAAAATTTGAACGTATATTGTCGACTATTTCCTTGTCCAACGATGTGGACTACCGACGACCTCTCACTTGACGAACATTTTACTGTGCGGCGATTTTTTTGCGTGGTGGTGAATTGCAGCCGGTTTCGGCCGTTATGGGTATATATGATGCCGGCCGGTTTTGGCCGGTATAAGTACGAAAGGGTTAAACAAAAAAATAATTTAAAATTCAATTTTAATTTTGTAATGCTATTTTAAAAAGCGTATTCAACTTATCATAGCAGTCAACTCCAACAGAAAATCTGTGTCTCAGTTTTATCAATTTCGGCTTAGTTCTCATTATATTGACATTTAATGGAATATTTCACACTCACAATTTTGAACTTTGAAATTGAATTAGATGTCAATAGAATAAGAACTAGACCAAATTTGACAAAACTGAGACACGGATTTCCTGTTGGAGTTGTCTTACAGGAAATGATGATGTAAGTCACGATAAGTTTTTTTTTTTAAATAGCCATTAAAAAAAGGAGGCTCATTTTTTTCAATTATTTTTTTAAAATTTAAATATCTTCACAATCTACAGAGTTGATTTATATTGAAATCCTTAAGAAATGTGCTTTCAACTAATATACATACTATTATCTGTATGAAGATAAATTCTAGAAGATGTGTAAAAGTGTCTGCAGGAGGGCTCAGTGCCCTTAAATTGACTGACCTTGACCTATTTTCTCAAGATAAAAAAAAACACATTAACTGTTAATTCAATGCTGTTAGCACATTCCTAGAAGGATTAGAGTTATCTTTTCCGATCCACACCACAAATGCACATGTATGCTTAGGACCAGAATTTTGTTGAACATATCTGACCATGACCTATTTTCCAAGGTCACATACATATGATGTTGTCAGCACAATATCTCTTGAGGCCTAACCTTTAGAGCTAGCTTTTTGTAGATTTACGCCATAGATCAGGGATGTGATGCAATATTTTCTATGGTAACCCACAGTGGGTGTAGCCAATTTGCTTATGGTAACCCCTAGGTGGGTTATGCAAACATGAAGTTACGGAAACCCATGGTAACTTGCCATCCAAAACGGGTTACGCAACAAAGAAATTAAATTATATTTATTATAATGCAAATGATCCATCCAAAATTAGGCCTACACACAAATGTTAAAGTTTTCGTAATAAAATTCAAGATTGATGAGCACAGTGTTTGATATTTGTTTTCGATATTTGTTTTTCATTCATGCTACATGTATGTCACAGACTGAGTCATAACATCGCACGCCTATAAGATGCAATTCTGCTTAATGATCACAGCAAGTCTGTGTCTCATTAATGTTATCACCTACAACTTGAACCAGACAAATGTAGGTCCCATGCTGTTAACACAATGCTACTTGAAAGACTATTTACTCTGTTGATAGCCTTTCCAGATTCACACGGCATATTCAACTGTTTATTCAGATAAAATAGGTCAACACACTTGAATTTGACAATACACTATGCACTAGAACCCTATTGAAGAACCCTGGTTTTGCGGTACACATTGGCATCTGAAGCCCAACCACTGAGGAGTTTTGGGCACATTTACATGATTGGGCTATTGCAACACTATCTAGACTCGGCTGATTTGTCTCTTAATTTTGGTTTCTGCCATCAAAGGCTTAAAGGCTCTTGTTGAATATAAGATTTCCTGGGAAATTGAAGCAAGTTCTAAGGCATGGAGTAATGGTGAAAGTATTCTCTTTGAGAAGATACATAGATACAACTGGTTTGCAGGAGAGATTATTCGACTATTGGTGACCGTTATAACCAGTTGAGCGAGATAACCCCATAGTGATGATAGTGTGCCCAAAGATCATTACAGTTCATTTGGTAATAAATCTGTTAATTGTTTCTCTGAAGTGATCAGGTGATGATGTGAGATGGACTAGGCCCTTAGAAAATATTTACTTGTTGGGCTTCTGTACTCCAGTTACATCAACTAGAAGAAAAACGATCTTCATAAAACAAGAACAGTACAGCATATGATGGGTTCCTGTTGCTTCAATGCATTTTGCTGAGAAGCATCAGGAACTTGATAATGTGATGTCTTGCACTAATATCAAGTTATGTCACCATGTAAGCATCCAGTCTGTGTCTTGTGTGCTGTCCCTAGTGTTTTATCGGGGTTGAAGGGTGTCTGGTTCCATATGCTGCTTTTCTTCTTTGAAGTAGCAGGAACACAACTGGGCTGGGTGGTGCTTAGTTGGTTCGTCGCGATATAGCTGAAATATTGTTGAAAGCGACGTTAAGTTCTATTCACTCACTTACCCTGTTGGTCTTCTCAGTGTGCATCAGATTATCCCACTACCAGTACCAGTTAAAGATACGAAGCTGCGCATCAAAAAACCCCTCGGCTCTGGGTACATTCATAATGTATTCAATTTGAACCAAGATGTCAGGAACACCATGCAGTCACAAATATACAGATTATCAAAAATTTTGCAATTAGAAATGGCCTCTAAGATTTCCGTCCAATCAGAGAAACCGGTATTCATTACATAGGTTTCTTGATGCATCAATGATGTATACCAAATTTTACATTTGAACGGTACTATCAGAGATAGAGATCATTAATGATTTCGCATAAATTAAAGATGGCTGCCCATCCTTCCCGCCACTCAGAGGAACTGATGTGGTTATTCATTGAAAGTCTCTTGATACATTGATGCTGTATACCAAGTTTCGTATAGAACACTGAAATGGTATCAGAGATATACATCATTAAAGATTTGGCATAAATTAAAGATGGCCACCAAGGTTTCCACTCAATCAGAGAAACCAGAACTGTCATTTGTCGTAAGTCTCTTGATGCATCGATGATGTATACCAAATATTACATGGAGCACTTGAACGGTATCAGAGAACGAGATCATTAATGATTTTGCATAAATTAAAGATGGCCGCCCATCCTTCCCCCCACTCAGAGGAACTGATGTGGTTATTCATTGCAAGTCAGTTGATACATCGATGCTGTATACCAAGATTGGTATAGAACACTTAAATTGGATCAGAGATATATATCATTAAAATTTTTGCATAAATTAAAGATGGCCACCAAGGTTTTCGGTCAATCAGGTCCTGACTCAAAGTATCTGGATGTATCGATGATGTATACCAACTTTCATATAAAACAACTGAATGGTAACAGAGATATGTATCATTATCGATTTCGCATAAATTAAAGATGGCCTCCAGGATTTCCAGCTAATCAGAAAAGCCGGTTTGGTAATTCATTGAAAGTTGCTTGATGTATCGATGATGTATACCAACTATCGTATTGAACAGTTGTATGGTTTCCGAGATATGGATCATTATCCATTTCGCATAAAATTAAAGATGGCCGCCAAAGTTTTCACCCAATCAGGTCCCAATTCAATAGGCTTCTGGTCCTTGACTAGGTAAATAAGCATACCAAATTTGGAATTCTTCAGTGGAACTGTTCTCCAGCTATCTCGCTCACGTACGGACGTACAGACGTACAGACAGACGGACGTACAAGACGACGACAATACCCCATGGCCAAAATTGGCCGTGGGGTAAAAAAGGACCTTTGCTTATCCTAATGAATAATTGGGTATATTTGTGTAAGTTTCGGTTGAATATATGGTATCAATACATGTAGTTAAGTCACATTGGAGTAAAGGAGAAATGAAATTCGACTACCCAGAATATTGGGGGCATATTCAACTGTCATTTGACTTCTGCAAGCAGGGAAAACAGATGTCAACCTTTGAAGGGTACCTCTTAAACAGTGGAGAAAGTAATCTCAAAGGTCGTTTTGTAATTAATTTATCTAACAAATGTCTGAATGTTCCATATGACACCAATAGAATAACCCTTTAAATATAATTCAGAGATGTGAATTGTAATGTCAAAGAAGAAGACTATTATTTTTACATCGCATCCAAAGGGTATTGTATAGTAACACAATATCTCTTGAAAAATAATTGTCAGGCTTGCCAGTTCAGATAACACATATGTATCTGGTAGTCGGATGGGTCAGAGGCCCATTGAATATGACTGACCTTGAGCTATTCTATGAAGGTCAAATACTGGTATTGGTGATATGTCTCTTTTGAGGGATTAACTAGTAATTGTCTTGAGTCCTTTCCAATTTGGCCTATTTTATCAAGGTCAAATTTTAGTTCTTGCGATATGTGTAAAGTTACACTTACAGGGTTAAACCGTATCAACAGCAGAAGCTGAAAGCAAAATCTGTTTTGTTTACTTCACTGTTGGCTATATCCCTGAAAGATAATGGTTTTAGAGAGCGATCAAAGATCCCCTTATAAATTTCTTCCTCCAGGGCCATCCTTAAAAATAAGTTTGTTGCGCGTAACCCGACCGACTGTCCAAAAATCCGCCGACTGGAAACTTTTTTCCCCGATTTTCCGACCGGTCATCTTTTTATTTTATTTTGCAATGTCAGAATTATCTCCCCTATCTCCTCTCTCGTGTAAACGTATGTAAAACGTTCGCCTAGCAAAAGCAAGCAGGATTTCACTCTCCAGTAGTCGGCGATGTGAGCTTAAATTGTATGTTACACGTTTTGAAGGCATATCCTCCATGGCCCAGTCCGTAGGGGAATGCAGTTTTCGTCGACCACGTGTATATGGCGGGAAGTTCCCCCTTCTGTTTTGTGTTTGGGTTTGATGGAGTCGAGAGGACAATAAACACATTGAGAGGCAACAGCAACACAGGATGGGAAAAATATTTCAAAACGGTTGGTTATTAAAACCTGCCATAAAGAGCTCGGTCGTGAATCGACTTGGAACGTAGACATGTTTAGGACTGTCACCATCACCACGTGGGTCCGTACACCGACAGATTCTGAGACTGACGATGTTACAACAACAACGATGTTTGGATTTCTACTTTTATCCGAGAAGACTTCAGTGTGCCTAAATGCAGAAAATCTATACTGCTTTGTTGTTTAACGGAAACTTTATAACCCTCTATGTCGATGAAGCCATGGATATAGTGTCGGTGGCTTCAGCGGTCTTGACAAATTAGATGGTGCCGTCAGCTTAATTTTGACGTTCCGATGTCGGCATCAAATACGCTTGTCAGAATTCCACCTCGGACTAAATTCCACGAAAAGACACAGGTTAGAAACTTAGTATTTGCCTCATTGTTGTCAGTAAATTAAATTACGATGTATTTCTAATCTGAATAAAGGAAGTACCTAAGTATTCAATAAAAGCACACCATAAATTTGCGACGAGGAAGGGCAGTAATGATGTTAATGATTAATTTGAGGTAATTTTCTCAACTCCAAATGGTATAATGAACAACCTTCTGTATAACACTGTATTTTTTTCTTTCCTGTCACAATTTTGGCAAAAGTTTGTCTGGTAGTGGTATATATTTTTTTTTTTTGACCA
>JAVTVY010054656.1:0-30927 GCA_036873755.1 Hanleya hanleyi | reverse complement strand
GGGTGATAGTTGTGCAGGTGTAAGACAGGTGGCTGGGTCAACCAGGTTAACCAGGTAAAACCACCACAATTAAATAATCATGTAATTGACAACTTACCTCCAACTTTTTGGAAAGGTGCTTAACAATTAAGTATAAAAGTATTTCTTTAGCCAATCTGCTGCTATATCCTATACATGTATATGATTCGCCTTAATTCTCTCAACATCTTCAATGTCTTGTATCTCTTATGAGCTAGTTCATATAAGCAGCCAGGCAGCATGAGACAATGAATGCATGCATCTTAATTTTTAATTTTACTGATTAGTCGCTTGAAATTGTTTGAACATGTACTAGTACATGGACCCACTGGCCTACAAATAATTACAAAAGGCTGGCCAGTATCTCCAGCTCTGTACTAAAATATTGGAAAAAATACTTCCAAACAGGGATCCCATTCGAACATCCAGTTAGCCATCTCCACTTGAAATGAGACAAGATACTCAAGTACACCAACTAGGCTACAGGGTACATTGGGAAAGGTGAGCTGATGATAGAGTTGCAGACTCCTATATGTAAATTTGCATTACCAAACCTTGCATTTTTCATAATGTCGCTGGAGTCAGTTCAGTTTCAGAATGCTTCCATGATGGAATGATCTGGTGGGGTGATTTAAATGTATTGAATTATTGTGAGTGAGGACTCATGATATTTCTGTTAATACTACAGTTATTTGAACTGGTCCAGCCTAGCTACAGGAGCTGGGTTACATGTAAGTTCATAATATAATGTGAGAGTTTAATCATGGTAATGTGATGCAAAATCCTATTAGTAGTCACACAATGTATGTGTATTGGTAAATTTGACAAGTTAGGAGTTATATGACTGGGTTCATGTGATATGATGCTTGAAGACAGAAGTGTAAGACCAGAGGGTTAGATGTATCAGGAACCCAAGCCTACCAAAGCGTAGTACCAGAGTCCATATATATCACAATACACAGGAGATAAAATTGGGAATTGGTATAGGAATGGTCAGAGGTGCCACCTGTCTTGATTAGACCCCTACCCTCCTTATTATATAAAAGCTCACCTGTGCAACAGTCTGTTCTCCTAGGGGAATGTCATCAGACCGGATAGCTACCCTCTGTACTATAGCATTACTGTCCGCTTCCAAAATTATTCTAAAATACAATGTAGACATCGCAATATAATGGTTAATTATAACATTTTGTCTGTCTCCTGTCACTACATGAATCAATCATCGTACAATATGCAAGGTCAAGAGAGATCATTCAAAGTGAATGAGCTGTTATAGCTGTTCATCCTTTAGTTTCAAGAGACATATCATGCCTAGATTTAATGCCAATGACCAGCTTGTACAATGCTTGAACAATTATTAAAAATCAAAATCATTCCAAATAATTTTTGAATTTCCCAAGTGGAGATTAATAACTCCATTATTATGATCAGTCCCAGATCTGTCAAGTTTAGATAGTTGAGAATGACCACATTTACATTTCAAGTCAGACATTAGACATAGAAGAGACCAAAACGATAAAAGGAATGAAGTTCCCATCATCTTGGCAAAATTATCTTGGCCATTCACCTAAAGTTTGGTCATTTTCAACTTTCAAAATGTTTCACATAATTTCCACTCCTAAAACCAGAAAGGTATATTACGGTTTGTATATTAACTTCGCTATTGTAGTTTCTCTCATGAATCATATCTTACCCTTCATCACAGATTTCATCAATAGCCAAGAACACAGAATCTAAGTTGTCTAACAGTGCACGCTTCTCCACATTCTTCCTCAACATCTGACTTATGGCATCGTATAAACAATTTAACACACTACCTAAAATTAACTGGAAAATAAAATACATTGTACTTTAGAAACATCTTTTCTCAACTGAGTGAGACTCACAAGAATTAAGTTATTCCAGTCATTGATTATTGTAGTCAAATGTATATAACAGTTTACTCAGCCTGATAAAATATAAGATTGTACTTCAAAATCATGGTTCTCTGAGAATGAGCGAGTGAGTACGATTTAACATCGTTTTCAACACTATTTCAATCATATCACGACGTTTGATTTCTATTCCTTTTCACACCCGGAAACCACACGGGTAGGGTCCTATTCCTTTTGACGTACCTGATTATTGAAGCTTAGTTTCCAACATTTATATTTATATCTATTCTTTTTTTTGTAACACAATTGATGAACAAACCTCATTTTCCTGTGAACTGCCAATGACGTAGAAGAAGAGATCTACATTGCTCCTATACACACATGTAAGGCCTTCCAACATGATGATCTCAGCTGTTAATACAAATGGTATAAGCTTAATGTACAAACAATGAAATATTAACGTCTTTGGCAGGTATCTAGATATAAGAGGACAGTCTTATCTATCACACAGAGGGTTTACTCAAGTTTGACTTTGTGTTTCCGAATGTACAAGACATTTAACATTTTTTCATCAAGAACCCCCTTACCGGACTCTTCTGTACATAGATGTGTTACTGTACCTGAAGTACATGTACATTGGGGCGAGGGGGGTGACTATTCAAAACTGAAAGCTACAACCTGTGAATTATTTTCCAGGTAGGGGGATGCATTATTGCATTGAATTCTGCATCTAACCAATTTTTACGATGTGAATCCATCCAAAGTGTTTACAAATTGAAAACAATGCTATTAGAGAGACCACAATGTGGATGATAATTCCCTCATTTTCAAGTAGAGTGACCGCTCTTTCTCTTTATCATGCCCCCTAATTTTCACCCAGGAGAGTCATTGAACACTCTCCTGGAAGAAGAACTGATGCATGATCATACTCATAATAAAAATCTGGAAGAATCATTAACAGCTGTCGCAAATTTTACAAACAGAAGAGACTGAAGTTAACATGTTTTTGTAAGAAAACACCATCAAAGTGATGCATGCATCATTAGGATAACCAGTGAAGTAACATTTACCATTGGCTCTGTGTGTTTTGTTGAAAAGATTCTTCTCAAAGGTTTTCTGTTCTTTAACTGTTGGAAAGGTGTCATCATAATACTGAAAAACACAAGGTACACTGGAACTATGTAATATGATGTTCAATCCAAAACTTTATATCACCATATTAGTTCAGCTATTATCATGATTATTCATCCTGTTAGTTTTTTTCTACATCTCAGGCCTGGACAGATTGTGTAACCTTTAATTCAGGTCAAAGAAGTCAGGGGAATTGCAATGAAATTTTTCATATCAGAACCGACAATGTTGAGATCATACAATAGAAGCTAGATGAACCAGGGGCCGATATAAGTGAAGCAAACGCCAGAGCAATATCTAGGCTGATATTTTAGCCAGTAGGCTAATACTCATTCTAAACATCATAAAGAAAGTTATATGCATTTCATTTTCAAAAATGAACTAAATATGACTAAAAGTAAATCCTCTAATAATTCAATCAGGGGAAATGAAATTTCCAACCAACCCTCTTGACCCTCTTGACCATAGAATCAGGGGATGATCAAATTTATTAGAACAGGAAGTTAACAAAATCGTTAATAATCATGCAAATAATCCATTATCCATTATTTCTTCATTATTTTAATAATTTTAGAGGGTGATCAAATTTATTGGGAAGACAAATTGGAGAGTGATTGAATTTAAACAGGGTGAGTGAATAATTAGAAAATTGACCATAGTTATATAAGTAAAGAAGATGAAGTGGAAAAGTAGGTGTCTTACTTTGCCCACTATCCTGTTTCCATCATTGTCCAGTATGGCCAGGGCTTTGATTGTGTACAGAGATGGCTCCTGAAATAATCACATCATTATCAATTATTGAATTCAAATTTAATTTATAATGCTCTAGAAATATGTTCTCACAGAATAACTAAATTGTTCTGAAAACTTGTTATTATTCCTGAGTGCATCCTCGTTGTATGTCAGGTGAAACTTGCATCAGGCAATTTTTCTGCCAAACAATTGGTTGCTCAAGAATCAAGTTGAACTCAGAATAAGGAAGATCCATTTCGAAGATGGGAATGTCATGATTTGCAAATCAGCACTGTTGCGGGTCAGTCTACTGCAGATGGAACTGCCAGGGAATGGCAAGTCTTGCTGCACCCTCTGGTGTCAGCTAGTGGACACACCTCTGACATTCAAATGAATTCAAATGGGGTTGAGGGGAGGTAATCCGATTAGAAAGTCATTATAGCTTCACATTACCTCCCTTGGGTTGAGAACTCTACCTGATGGTCTGCCTTGGGTTTGAACTTCCGATGTCACTCCAAACAACATGGCAAACGTCTATGGATTAACATAGAAATTCACCATCTTGAAAAGGATCTAATCCTTGTCATGTGCAACCATCTTTGGCAGAAAAATTGCCTGATGCAAGTTTGGCCCCTCATGCGAGTTTCAGAGTTGTGTTAAATCAGACAAGAGGTCTCAGATATATTTGCTAGGACAGACAGTGGAGGCCTTCATAAGGCAGCATTATGCCACTGATCCAGTCTCTAACTCAGATATATCTGCATATTGCATTCACAAATCTATTCACAGTTTGATTACTGTGACAACTGAAAATAGGTCAAGGTCAGTCCTGAGTGAACCTGACCCACTTGTCATAAGGCAGCATGTACCAGAGATTAAGGTACAAGATCAAAATCATCTATATTGCACAAGCCACATCGTAATCCCAGAAGTATGGCATATTTACTGCATATTCATGCCAGGCGTGAGACTGAACAGGTCGGGGAAATGTTGAAATTGACCTGATTTCGCCCATATGGGCTGATTTCGCCCAGTTTGGGTGAATGACGTCATAAATCCTCACTCCAATTAGGCTGAATTAATCGTAACCCAAAGTGATCATTTTTTTACAATGATAAATATTTCAAATTATGAACTGACCACTTTTGGCGCTAAAATAGGGGACATGCTGTCTACGATACCATGAAATTTATGACGGACATTTGCTTATGAATTGTGCAGGAAAGTGGAATATGTTATCTCGCAAAAAATGATAAATCTGGTTGATACAACTTTCGCTCACGTTCATAGCTGCATACAGGAGGGATACCGCCATGTTCTGGTCAAAGTCGAGGCCACAACTAATCGATCAGTTTTTTTTAAAAAATATCATATTCGGTAAGAGGCATCAGGGGAGGTAATCCTGTGGAAAGCTCCTTTTGTAATTGAATTAAATTGAATTTTATTCTGTTAATCTTGCCCTCATGCTATTTCTCATATTTTATGAATTATCGATTAATGGGAGGAAACACTTTGGGTTACGAATCATACCGCCTAAATTGGAGTGAGGATTTATGACATCATTCACCCAAACTGGCCAGATTCAGCCCATTTTGGGCGGAATCAGGTCAATCTCAACATTTCCCCGACTTGCTAAAGGGCAGGTTCATGCACATGCATTTTTTTCACGAGAGCCTCAATACTGCCATCTTGAGATGCTTCATTGTAGCAATGTATCAATTAATAGTTTTCTTTAAGTTTAGTTGCGCATGAATTGCCATACGCCACCAAGCTGGCGGCGTTGTTGGTTCTCATGAAAAAGGAATGCATGCGCGTGAACCTGTCTCGGGCCTGGCATGAATATGCGGTACTTCTGGGATTACGATGTGGCATATTCACAGCATTTGGGCTGTACAAATGTATGTACGAACAGCACCGTTTCAATAGTCATCTCCAACACCAACTGGTTTGTGCTATTAATTATGAAATAAGTGTGAGACAAATCATTCCATTGTTTGTGCTATTAATTATGAAATAAGTGTGAGACAAATCATTCCATTCCATTCCATTCCATTATTCCATTCCATTTCCATTTTTATTTTTATTTTTATTTTTATTTTTAATTTTTAATTTTTTTTCCTTTTTATTTTTATTCCCCTACTCTGCATCAATGAGTCGGACAACACGTATTGATCGATCGATCACCGTCCGCCGTCTACTCTCCTCTCAAGCATAAGAGAATAAACAGCATTTCGGGAATATAGCACCATGTCATTTTTTTTCTTGTAACACCAGTGAAAGATATCCATCGAGTTAAGACTCTTAACTCGATGGATATTCCTACAAAGTAGGCTACACTGATCGCAAATTGTCCGGTAATGAGTCAGTCCATCCGAATCCTTTCGTCGGCAAAATAAGGAGAACCGTTGACATTAGAACCTTGATTTTTGGTATGAACGTGCATTAGGGCATTGTTACCAGCAAGTTCTGATCTGAAATAATTCTGATTAAAACTAGAACTCGTGGACTTCGAAAGGCTGCCGTTATTCGTGTATTTTAATGTTGTGAGTTTTTTTAACTTTGGTCTGTGGGCGTATATAGTTCTGAAAATGCAAAGAAGTGTTGTACATGTGATTTTGTTCCGACAGATGTATATATACGATCAGCTCGAGATGATCGTGCTATTTCACACTGCATGAAAGAATTTATTAGTTTCGCAACTTTTTGCACGACAACACTCCAGATGAGATCAAGTAGGACAGTCTGAAATTGCAACTGCAAGGTTGAAAAGGTTAAAAGAGATGATTGTGGCTGTTCATATGAGTACCATGAGGATCTTGAAGTACATGGGTTCATACGGCCTCTAGCCCCGGGTTAAGCGAAATTAGACACAAGTTATGAAACGTAGCGCCATAGATCTTGCACGCTACATTCGTATTTTATAAGTTTCTGCAACAATGTTTTGTGACGTTGATTAAAATCGTCACATTTAACACAGGATCTAGCAAAGGCTACTAAGCGAGATATGTATACGCCATATGCAGGTCCCACTGGAATATTACTGTCCAGAAAGGGATAGTTTACAATGTCGAAATTGTAATCATCTCTCTTGTCAAAGTCAACGAGAGAGTAACCCCACTTCATTTTAAAAGAGATACAGATCTAAATATGATGTGCCTGTAGGGCTATCTGTTGTTTTCTTCAAATCCAGTGAGGCTGGGAAGAACCCCAGGAATGCTCCAGGCAGTCGTTTCTGTCCGAGGAGCCGAGGCCTATTCTTATCATGACCTTGTGAGTGCACGAAATCACAGCTTAACAAAAACCCCTGTACTTAAATATAGTTGATGCTTTCTTCATCTTCCTGATGTGCAGAAACAACTTCCTGGATCAATCAAAATCGATAAAGATGAAATGTGCATATCCACTATAATTTTCACCCAGCACAGTCCGTGTTGCATTGAAAGTTTAAGAATTTACGAACTCTGACATTGGGACAAAGCATAGGAACGAATGCAAAATTTATTTCTGTGAAATGCACCTGTCTGTGCTCCACAACATCGGACATTTTTGAATTCATTGTTCAAGACGGTCTGCATTACGGGACGAGTTGGCTTTGGACCAGTTGACTGTTTATATGGGACGACTTGGCACGTCTATTTACTTGTTTTTGTTTATAATATCGATCTATATAAAAACTAAAATTATTACTTCTTTGAATCTGGGACGAGTATAGAGGGATAGGAAACGCGGCACCGCTCTTTGGACTAGGGTCTGTCTCGCTAATTGATATGTTAATGAGTGATTAGTGATTGGTGAATTAGTACTCCTCGTCACTGATTGGCTTTTGTGCGCAAAAGACCGTCACGTGTGCTCCGCTGCGAGCCCCGGCCTCTTTCGCTGGTCAATGCTGGGCGAATACACGTGCTTGTCAACTAGGCTCCATTAACATGAACGCCAGTCAACTCAATTTAGGCCAAGATTGGTGACAAAAAAAATCCTTTACAGCTTAACGAGTGGCAAAAGGAATACATCATGCAAACGACAAGAAACAAAACTAGTGCACAGAGAAAAAATATCTAAAAAAACATATGACCCAAAAGAGTAGTTCAATCACAAAAACGTGCAAGAATTGTGAGATTTGTTCAGAATTCTACATATTTGGCATTTTTACGATTTTCACGAGCAATCATTTACAAAAACGAAAATGGAAAATTAAAACATTTTGCGTACTGTCAATGACATGCTTGCATATTTTGTAAAAACTAGCACAGATATACTTCAAAAATTGAGATAAATGAGGAGTTTGATCACAAAGAAGGGGAAAAATGAGTTTTTCCTCGCCGCTCCAGCCGCTCAGTTATCGGCAGCGCAGAGCGGTCGAAAGTTGTCATGAAAATATGCATCTTTTCGATGAAAATCCCTCAAAAGTTTCTTCTCTCAAAATAGTACCCGTCTCGATCAAATACTCTCATGCAAATTACAGCAGAAGAACGTCTATAAATCTGGTAAAATCTGGAATGAATTCGTTACGAAAACTAGGCGATGCAAAGGCTCACGCGCGTAGAGCGCGAGACCTGGCAGGCGAGACATACGTTCAGCGGGAGCTCGCGGCGGCGCCTTTGATGTTGGGGTACGTTTCATATCCCTTCTATATTCGTCCCAGTTTGAATGGAGATAAAGATCCCTCAATTCATTGGTCAACTGGCTGGACCTAAACTCTATAGTAACATTTGATTTTGTTACTGATTTTATTATGTTGACAACGAACCGAAAGTTTTGGCCGCCCGACCTAGATTACATCGCATGGTTCCTGCTTCAATAAGTGAAGTGACTCACCGTTTTGCCCTTGTAGGCCTATGGATTAAATAAATAATTGTCAACCTCCCTGGTCATTTATTTCCTCTGTATAGCTCATTTTATTTCCATAAACGCCAAAAGTAATAACAATTATCGAGCTGGACTTCGCCGCCATTTTTAGAACTCCGGCATGATAGCAAATAACGACAGTTACGATTGGATAAAAAAGGGCATTCCTGGGAATCCCCACGCTACCTCCGCCAATGATGAGTATCTACACTGAATGCTTGCCCTTGATTACTGCGCTAAGTATCATGGGAGATGGTTGATTTCGATTTTATCGAACTACCGCCATATCTCGTTGATCCGAGATTTGGCCGCCATTACCCTCACAATCAGCGTCAACAGAGTGTATTTCGATGAAGAAAAACGCACTTTCTTTAGTTCCAATCACCATGAAATTATAAGGAATTTCCAGTTCAATGTCTTGTCCACATTTGGCACTGTGAACGCAAGTCCCAACACTGCTTTGTTTTTTTGCAATCTTGCGGACAAAGCGATTTTGGCCCCCATGAGACCAAGCTGATCCAATAAGGCTGTGCGCGAAGCGACAGCCTTAATTAGATTGATAATTAACACTTCAGTATATTGTTATAGATATATGTGAACTGTAGCCTTTAACGTGTATCCTATTTCACATTGGCCACATCAGGCTTCAAATTCAGGTCAAATTACCCACAGCTAAAAATACCCTGTCCCACTGTATGCCACATGGCCCTATTACTGAGGTCAATCTTAACTACTGCATATACCCTCAAACAATCAGCGCTGTTTCCATAACTTAAATTGTTAAACCATATCATTGAAATAATATAGCAGAAAACATTGATGTGAGTTATGATATGTACACTATGACCAAAGACATGTTCATAATGTGCTAATCGGATAGTTTGCAATCATTACTTTGCATCAGAGAGTGTGTGACTTGGATTCAAGGGTTAAGACTTTGGAGGGAAATACAATTTTGACAGCAGAAATATGACCCCGCCATTTGCTGATTAGAGCGATAAAACAGGGTAGGCTAAATGGACCCTTTTCAATGCGGTATTTCTTGGCATGGATGTGAAAATATGAGGACATACTTTGGGTTTTTTTTGTACCTCTTGAATATTGACTATATATCACACTTGGATATAATTTGAACAAAAAATTACATGTGTAAACAAAATATGTCTAAATTTCTCTTGTCATTTCAAATCTTGATCCATTTTGATTCCTTGATTAGGGGATACAGAATCACTGCCACGGAGTGTGCTGGTGTGTCACAGCAATGCAATTCCGATTCACACAACGAAGCTGAGGTGGTTTAAGGTTTATCAATGAAGAAAATCACCGATCAACCGCCATAGAATATAATGTGAAACAAGAAAACCGGAATAGTACATTCATCAGATTGCCGATACCCAAAATGTGTTGTCTCATATATCTAGATAACAACGTGATGTAGAGACGCTATTTATTCGTCTTTGTACCGGTTATGCCCAGGAGAATCACATAGAATCATTATTATCTTGTGCAGAGGTGTTGGTCTTGAGTTGAATTACCGTAAACTACATAAATGCTACCTTTCTACTATAGTACTAAATATTAAACATTTATAAACAATGTTTCTATTTGTTACCAAATCAAACCTGCTTTAATTAATGCCTTAATCTCCGTCAGGAAGATGAATTCAAACCGTAAAAACGGAAGTTAAAACTAAAAGTTATCTCCCCTAGAGGAGAGTTGTCCGCCCCTAGGAGAGCTCTCCCATTCATCCCAGTGGAGCTACCATAAAGGCTCTGCCCAAACCATTCCTATCCTCTTTCTCATTGTGACAAACCGAGACCTGTAGTGTGCAAGGCCGCAGCATGAGGGGACGGAAGGGAGGGACAATTAAAATAAAGCAGGTTTGATTTGGTAACAAATAGAAACATTGTTTATAAATGTTTAATATTTGATTCCCAAATCGTAAACCTGCTTTAATTAATGCCTCAGTACCAACATATGGAGGTGGGAACCTCGGCCTTGTTGTAGCTCCAATAGCAGGCTAAGTAACAGCTGGGATGACACAGACATGGGTATAAACATGAGACATTAATACTCAACAAAAGAACCCTGGTCAGAGACGTAAAAGGGTAATTCATGGATTTGATACAGTTGTACTTATCTTGAGTGTCTCCATCCATGTAGCTGTGCTCGTGGTGTGGTACACGCAAACTCTACCAAGATGAAGGATTCCTCGGCCCCTAAGGCTACTAGGTCTTCTTGGTAGGCACTGTATGCTCTGGGTGGGGCTAAAGCCAACGGTCCGAGCATACAGGCAGATACTTGGCTGTACCTAAAGAACGGGGGAAGCGTAAACTGTCCGGAGCTTAGAGGGCGCCAAGCCACACCACTCTCAGTCCACAAGCCGTCTTATGTCAACTCTCCATACTTGGTCCTTGAATGTTGAACAGGACTTGTAGGATGCGTTGGAGTTGACTGCGTTAGCTCCCTGAGTCAACTCTACGCAATCGTCAACTCTCTGTACTTTATTCGACTGTGGAGACACTGGTAAAGTGTCAATACTTCGTCTTGTGAGTTGAGCGTAGGTGACCCAGCTGAGATCATCGGGAGGAAGTCAGATCAATCTGAAATGACACAAGCAAAACTGCAGTAAAGTCAAAGTTAAGAGTCAGAATTGTGTCAGGCCTAAAATGATGACTTGAGAGATAGCGGCTGGCAAACTGACCTATTACTACTGAGTAGATAACATATATATCCAAATATTTTTAAGATAACATTTATATCCAATTATTTTTAAGATAACAGTCTCTCAGTAAGGTACAATTACTAGTGCTGGAAAAAGGTCAGACTGTGCGAGCCACGAACCCGCGTCCTCAGAGTTCGAAACCAAATCGCCAGCAGTAACAGCAAACGGCCCAGACCACTCGGCCATCTCAGCCTCTATCTAAAATGATCACAGGCATGACAATAAATCTCAACAAAAGAACCCTGGTCGGTAATGCAGTGGGTAATTATGGAGTAGTAATAGAAGATACTTATCTTTTGAGTGTCTTCCTCCATGTAGCTGTGATCGTGGTGTGGTACATACTTCTACCAAGATGAAGGATTCCTCAGCCCCTAAGGCTGCTAGGTCTTCTTGGTAGGCACTGTATGCTCTGGGTGGGGCTAAAGCCAAACGGTCCGAGCATACATGCAGATACTTGGCTGTACCTAAAGATCGGGTGAAGCGTAAACTGTCCGGAGCTTAGAGGGCGCCAAGCCACACCATTCTCAGTCCACAAGCCGTCTTATGTCAAACTCTCCATACCTGGTCCTTGAAGTTGAACAGGTCTTGTAGGAAGCGTTGGAGTTGACTGCGTTTGCTCCCTGAGTCAACTCTACGCAATCGTCAACTCTCTGTACTTTATTCGCTGTAGTTGAGCGTAGGTGACCCAGCTGAGATCATCTAGAAGGAAGTCAGTTTCAACCTGAAATGACACAAGCAAATCTGCAGTTAAGGTAAAGATTAAACTCACCATAGTGTCAGGCCTCTTAGATTGATGATTTTAGAGTCCATGGCCGGACATCTGACTTATTTCTTCCTTCTTAGGTGATCATGTCATATGTGGACAAATGTTATGCGATGATACAAAAAATGCCGCCCCCCCTTTTTTTTTTGGAAAATTTACTTGACCACGTGCTGGGCAGCTACCAGCGGCCCAAGCGTGGTCACCCTATCTGACTGCACTGACATATCTCTCAGATAGAAATTGGTGAATGTGGAGTTTGCCGTCCAGGCACAAGACTGGACAATGTCATGGAGGGACCAGTTCTTCCATAAAGGCCATGACGTAGCGATGGCACGAATCTCATGAGAAGAAGCAATAGACAGTAGCGGGGGGCGTCAATGGCCAATTGATAAGACCATTTTATGGTCTTCTTCAACCACGCGCCAATGGTATTTTTCGTAATGTCACGCCTTGCCGACAGGCGAAGGGACAGAAATAACAGTGGCCGAGAGCCGTGAGCGGAATCGGTACGAGTAAGATAGTGGCGAATGGCTCGAACAGGGCATAACAAAAGGTCGTCTTCGAGCCCATGTACGAAGTCTGATAACGCAGAGATAGAGTACGACCGTTGAGCGCACGGACCTAAGCGAACAGACTCATTTTTGGCGATAAACTCCGGAACGGGACGAAAGGAAATGTGAGACCAATCTGCCGTCCCAGTCATGGAAGATCTCTCAAGAGCATGAAGTTCAGACACTCTAGATGCCAAAGCAAAAGCCGCCAGAAAAGCCGCCTTGTAGGACACAGCTTTAGAGAAGCGGATTGTAAGGGTTCAAAGGGCGGACGAATCAAAGCACACAGAACCACACCGATATCCCATTTCGGTAACAGTTGGCGAGTACGACGCGACTGTAAGGCGCGAATAAGCGCAGAGATATTATCGTTAAGGCTAATGTCGGTACCAGAGGTAAGACGTAACACCCTAGCCAGAGCAGATCGATACCCTTCAATGGTGCTAATATGAAACTTCCTATCCCGGTGAAGGTGAAGGAGCAAGTCAGCTACGAGGGAAATAGAGACAGAGTCGGGATCGGCATCACGTCCTCGGCACCAGGACAAAATAAATCCGCTGCAGAGACCGAACCCGAAAAACGAACGTAGTGAGTAAGGTCCTGCATAGAAATGAAAAGCCCTAAAGTTGATGACAGAACCATCAAGTCAAAGTCTAACAACTGGTGCAACGGTCTATACGGGAATAAAGTACTTGATGGAGAAAGTCGAAAAACTGTCCCCCAAGTACACCACGAAAAAACATTGTGTTGTTTAAGCACAATCCTAAGGTAAATGGATCTCAACACAAAATGTTTGTGTGTTAAAGTCAACATGGTTCTGTGTTAAACAAAAGTCAACACAAAACTGTGCTGAATTAAATTACAAGCGTCTAGTCCGTCATTCACAATCCAGCCGTCGTCCATCAGAGAATATCCACGTCCATAATCCAAAGACCTAATCCATTTTCCATATAACAGTATTAGACCAAATACTGTTGATTCCAACACAATTTTGTTATTCTCAACACAAAACTGGAATCAAAAAGGCTTGAACAAAACTCTCTTCGTAGTGTAACGACGAACCTAAGTAAATCACCATGTGAAAAACCCGAGAGGAATTGATACAAGTGGAAGGTTGACGCTAAACGGACGGACTTCCACTCCTGCCGACGACCGACGATGGAGCATCGAAGGAAGTGCCGAAAAACGAAGATGAATGGATATAAAATATACATCTCGCAAATGAAGCAATGACGTGAAAAACGGCGTTATGGCGTACCGGAACGTCTAACCGATGTACGAGAACGACGCACAAGTGTATGAGAAACACATGACGGCGTAATGAAATGTCGTCAAGGTGTAACAGGAAAACGTAATCGTGAAAAATGAGAGAAACGTTGTGTGTGATAAACAACGTAGTGATTTCCCCATTCGCAACAACATAATGTACATACATGCTCATAATAGAGCAGGATACAAACTTATAAAAGTACACGACGTAACGGCGAGAAACGACGTACAGGTGTACGAGGACGAGACGACGTAATGTAACGTCGTAAAGGTGCGAAACGAGAAAGGCGTTGCAAAACAGTAACCCCGAACTCGATTGTAATAATTTTTCTTCTTTTTGAAAATAGAAACGCAGTAGAGATGAACACATTAAATGTTCCTAGCGTTAATCACAAACGTAAGCTCAGTGAGCTAAATGGCATTATGGATCTTTGTGTCAGTGAACATGAATACTGTGTCAGTGAACATGATTACATTATGACCTCTCCCGATGTAATTTGTCTCCTGTACATGAAAATCAGTACTGGAGTTTTATATGGAGAGAATATTAAACATTTACAAACAATGTTACTATTTATAACCCAAAAATAGTCACACCACCGACATCCAGAACAAAGAGATTTCAACGTAACCAAGAAAGATCCTCAAAGAATTTAAAATTCCCGAAGAGAGGAAATACATTTAAAGTCTCTCGCCGGCAGGAAGGTAAGGTTATTAAAAATTTAGAATTTGAAATGACCTAGCACGAACAAGTTGTCGAGAAGAAGAAACGGTAAGTACATTGCTAAAGAGCAGTGTGATGTTCTTGTAGACTGTACCGGTAATCATACTTGGTAAAAAAAAACCATAGAAGACTTCACAAATTTGCGTGTCATTCAGGCTTGATCCTTGCCCGGCCAATAGACCCGGAGAGGACCAATAAACACTCCACGTATCGTCGAACGAGAGTATTTCTAAAGATTTCCCGGAGAAATATACTCACCCTCACGCTAACAATTTCAAATTTTCTCAGAGAGAAGAAATAAAATTAATGCTCAACTCCATCTGAATTATAAGCGTAATACAGTATACAGATGGGACCAACTTGGTGTGAAACATAAACAAATCACAATGTAAATAACAGAAATTTGTGTTTCAAAGAATAGCACACTTTCACAATAAACAAGGGTGAGTGGGTGAATAGGTTTACTCACTCACGATAAACCAACACGTGATCTCTTTGTTGTTCGACACACCCTTAATTACATAAAGAGATCAGTAAAGAAGCTCATTAAAATGCAACAAAGGGTCGTAGTAAATAGGGTTGAGTTGTGGTTACGTAACACAAATGCAACAACCACGTAAGCATGATAAAACCTCTGTAAGTTCTCTCTTGAACACAGGATATCAAAATCAACATAATAATACTTGATATAACAAGAGATTACCTTTTTGGTAGGACCAAAGAATTGAATGCATGAAGGTGAAACTACCAAAACTGCAAGTCCGAACAGAAGTTACAACAACAACATGAACAAGAGCCCAAGGGGCTTCAATATACGCCCGTATATCTGGAATTACATCGGTTCAAATTTCAAGGTTGTTTAATAGCCTTGATTCCAATTGATCTAGCAATCCAGAGAAAGGTCTAAAATTGTTTGCTTATGAGAATGTAACATATATCACATCTTATATTGAATGATAAACTAAAATGAGCTTAACTATTGGTAACTAGTTGACCGTGAAGCAAGAGCTGAGAGCTCACATATCCCACACTGAAATCGACAATAGTCAAGAAAATAGTAGTTTTCCTGCAAATGGATTCCTTTCAGATGAGAGAATTTTTCATGAAGGAAGAAGAAAGTGATGAAGTAAACCTTTGTTCTTGAGTTAATAAACAGGTGTGAAGTTCATAAAGGACTCCTCTCCCCGTTAAATTAGTAAATGTATGGTTTTTATTTCACAACAGTTTAACTAAATGAAGCGTTTCAAACATGGGAGACAACTCCACAGGACAATACCATATAAATGCAGGGAAAAGAACTTCGAATATTCCAACAATATTCCAGCACATTTAGTCAGCTAAGCTTGATTCAGTTCTGGGGGACTGCGACAGACCTTTGACAAATTGATCTCATATGTATGGCTCCACTTTGCCATGCGAGTAAGGTATACTCAAAGTTTGGTACCAATCCATACCTTGAAACTAGAGCTATCGCATGGACAACAAATGTTAATGGATGAATGGACAGAACGCAACATTGCATTACACGACCTCGTCTTCGACAGGCACATGAAAACGTGACTTTTAATGATTTCTTGATTTTGGGGTCACAGTGACCTTGACCTTTGACCTTGACCTCAATTTTGGTACACAACACATCGTCTTCCCTCAATCTATCAATGCCCCCAAAAAATCATGATTTTTAATGATTTCCTGATTTTGGGGTCACAGTGACCTTGACCTTTGACCTTGGCCTAAATTTTGGTACATGACAAACCGTCTCCCCTCAATTTCTCAATGGACACAAAAAATCATGATTTTTAACACTTTCACGATTTTGGGGTCACAGTGACCTTGACCTTTAACCTTGACCTACATTTTGGTATGTGACACATTGTGTCCCCCTAATGTATCTACTGACACAAAAAATGTTATTTTTAATAATTTCCTAATTTTGGGGTCAGTGACCTTTGACCATGACCTAATTTTTGGTATGCATCACTTCATTTCCGCCTATTGAATCCACTCACAAAAAATTAGAAATTTTCAACGATTTCCTGATTTTTCAACCACACTGACCTTTGACCTCTGACCTTGACCTACATTTAATATGCAACACATCGTTCCCCCTAGGGCATCCACTCACCAAAAATTAGAACTGTAGATAGAAAACTGTCAACGATCAATGATTTCCTGATTTTTGGCAAGTGACCTTTGACCTCTGACCTCGACCTCAATTTCGGTACGTGACACATCATCTCCACCTAGCGTATCCACTCACAAAAAATTGCAACTGTGGATAGAAAACCTTGAGAGATATAGACCGGACACGAACACTTCAGTGATTTCCTGTTTTTTAGGCCAGTGACCTTTGACCTGTGACCTCGACCTTCATTTTGGTACGCGACACATCGTCTCCCCGTAGGGTATCCACTCACCAAAAATTGGAGCTGTGGATAGGAAACTGTCCCAGATATAGACCAGACACGAGAACCGGACAGACGGACGGAAACCGCCATCACATAATACGTCCGCCTTTTGGACGGGCGTACAGTCCTCGCCATGAAAGGCGAGCGATCGCTCCCCTTCTCCTCCACACACGCCCAGAGGTCGCAAGATCCGAGAGAAAAATATTTATTTCTTCAGTCTATATCGGCAGTATTTTCGTCACCTTTCATTCACTGGTTTTCGTGGTTGCAGTTTCGATTTGCAAAGGAAGCGGAAGTAAGACAACTGTCATGCGCAGTAGAATAACGCGACGTCACGGGCTCGTAACCTGGTAACAGTCGTCAGTTGGCAAGACTGGTGATCTCCAATTTATTTCTTGATCTATCCCATGGTTCACCGCGCGACATACACAACCGTATGCCCAGCGATGCACTGTGGGATAGATGAGGATTAATTTGAAGATCGCCAGTTTTGCTGTCAGTTGGCGGTTTTCTTTGACTTGCGTCTGTTGTATACCTTCTTCCGTTTCATTGAAGTTTTCCACATCATTGTTGGCATTACCATGGCAGAACAGAGTCATACCGGCAGTACAAAACAACTAAAAGGAAACCGGGTAGAACTGAAAACTTTCAAAAGCTGGGGCACGGCGGTTCAGTTACATATCGGTTACAACTTACAGAACAGTGGAGGCAGACAGTCGGCAGCCAACTATGTATGGTGCCAGTTGTGTGCAAGTTTTGAAGACAAACTAATTAATTATTAATTGTGACTTGGATCAAATATAAATCAAACACTCGTGTGGAGTATTTTATGTATTGTCTTATTTATTGCAAGATTCAAAGGAATACCAAAATGTCTGCTAAAATAACACTGCTCGCCTTAGGTGAGCAATTACTCGCCCCAAACATCCCAGTAGAGCGATTTCTAGATGAGCGATCACTCGCCCATCCAGATTAAGGAGAGCGATCTGGCACTCTCCCACCATTTTGCTCATGGCGAGGACTGGGCGTATAAAAATTGACGGACTGCATATAAAGAATCAGATCTCCCCGGCGGGGAAAACGAAACCTCCACGACCGGCGAGGATACTATTCACAATCCTACTTGAGATTTACACAAAACCCAATGCATAAAATTCGTGAATCAACGAAACAAAAACCTGTTCGTTTATCGTAGAGATCACAATAGGCCTTAAAAGCTCAGCACTGAAAGGCAGACTTACAGAAATGCCGGGGACTAAATACAAATCTGTCACAAATTGAGCAATAACAAAACGAGGTCGCGAGAGCCCGTAAAAACCCACATCAAACACAGCGAGTCGAACTCAATGTTCGTGTGGAGACGCGATATTGAATACACATTGTCTACCATCACGCAGGACTGTGTTATTAGTTAAGCATGAGATTCATATTGACTTTTAGAAAATATCGTCGGGCAATCATTTCAAGATATAGAAAATTTGAAAATCTCCGACAAGAGCAAATTAATTTAGCGACGTACGTCCGAAGACACTAAACACGTGGCTGACGGTAAAACAAACCGTGTGAGATCCAAGCGAGTCCAACATTTGCCCCGACAAAATTTAGAGACACCCGAGATAGAGATGTCAGACAAAATTATCCCGGAATATTATTTATTTAATCGCAACAGAACCATTGACAAAAAAGACATAGGCGAGATAACCTGCGGCGAGGTAGCATTCTTTTGTCCGAAGGAGACAATGGATCGCTCAGGAAAACTGACCCGAAACTGGAGGCCTTTGTTGGCCTGAACAATGGAACCGGTTTTACAGGGACTCGAGATAAAGGAATAGCGGTGGACGTCAGACTGTCTAGAAATAGAATATTATCTCCTGCAGAAACAGGCCACTGGGAGGAAATATTTACAGACGTCGAAGAAAACTGGACTTTGAATCTAAGAGTACAAATTCTAAATTCCGGTACCACCGAGATCCTCGATGGATTTCAAGTCATACACACGCGTAAATTCCCAAAACCCGACAATCGCTCCGATAGAGCGAGATCGTCAGAGGCACGCAATAAATGAGCACGTGGACCTGGGCAAAATTCCTCCAGGCAGACGAATCCGATGACACACGCACACGTGGCTTTGCGAAATACACAAATCTTTATAAGTAAAACAAACCGTGTGGGAGTCCAAACGGGACAAACTTGCTCACACGTACGACAAGAATTAGAATTCGGAACAGAAACCTCAGACAATGTAAGAAGAATTTCCGAAAAGAATAAACACAAGACAATCTTGATAAAGGATATAATCCGGCGGTTACAACAACAACACAGGCTGTATTGAATTAACACTTCCTTGATGTGCACTGGTCGAGTACAAACAGGAGAAAAGAGGATAGGAATGGTTTGGGCAGAGCCTTTATGGTAGCTCCACTGGGATGAATGGGAGAGCTCTCCTAGGGGCGGACAACTCTCCTCTAGGGGAGATAACTTTTAGTTTTAACTTCCGTTTTTACGGTTTGAATTCATCTTCCTGACGGAGATTAAGGCATTAATTAAAGCAGGTTTAGGATTTGGGAATCAAATATAAAAATTTGTTGTATTGTTGGGAAAATAATGCGATTCAAAAAGTTGTTTTGATCCTGGACAAGGGCACTGAAAACCATTAAATATATGTAAATGTATTTTCACACGTAAAGCTTGAAATCTACTGAACCTTAATTATTCGATCTGTTTCCTTAAATTAAAATCGGCGATCGTTATTTATTTTGGAATGAAGGCGCATTAGGAGACTGTTACCAACAAGTTCTGAGCTGACCTACTTTTGATGAAAATTTCTGGTGATTTTTGATGAAAATCACTGGCGATTCTGACTTGCGCGGTGCCCATCTTAAAGCTGACATGACCTTATTTAATGCACGAATGGTAGCGAAAAAAAAATATTCACAGACTTTAGTTCCAGTTGAATAATACCCGGCGGAACTAATCCGAGTGCCGAGTTCACGCCGCTATTCTGCCAACTTCTCAGCCGAGTACATTTGCCTTCACCGCATATATAAAGCCTGAATCGACTGGGGATCTTGCCAGTCTGAACTGACACTCCTACTGTGCACATCATATTCATGTTGTCGTTGTCCCAGCCAAAATCTGAGCTCTGTGAGCGTCATATCACATTCATTCGCAAACAGTATAAATATATCTGAAAAATGGGTAATAAAATCTGAACACGATTTAGACATACCTTTCAGTATTTCTTCAACACAATGAAACCTGTTGGTCCCCTCACCAGTTTCTACAGCATTGTATTTCAATTTACCTGACTCGACGAAGAGGGCGCACGAAGCGACGGGCAGCGATTTGGTGTAAGACTCACGAAATATAATTGACAAAGGATCTGCTGCAAGTTGTATTGTCAGTCTTTTGTCCAGGATATTACCTTTTCAATGGGAGGTCTTATACCAAAGCCTTGCCAAGCGACGTTTCTTCATTTGATAATTCTTGAGGCTCTACACGATGCACTCCACATGCGATCTCTTTTTCGATACCCGGTATGACGATACTGCTACAGGCCAACCCATGTTGACCGTTTACTGTGCCAAGGGGACAATGCGAGACTTGCTGTTGCTGTTGGAGACTATTTGTGCAAACCGGAATGGCAAATTCCAAAATACAGAGTTACAAATTGAGAGCCCTTAGTGCGATTGTCAGCTCGTTCAGTATTTTTACCTATCCACCAGTTGTATAGAAAGGTGAATTCTTTTAGCATTCGTGGTTGGGAATTCTGCCGTATCTGACCTCCAACCTTTGGCCTTCAGTCACTATGACCACTTGAATAGGTCACTTCCAGTGACGTGAAAAGTAGGACTTCGGAAATGGCCGCAGATCTCGGTGAATATCCGGAAAAACAGACTTTACATCTAGTCAAATGGGTCTAGATAAACCATCTTAGGTCCACATGGGTTGTGCAGGGTCTCGTATTGAAGCGTTCGTCGAGGGTTCTTCGGGCCAGGTTACTGAGAGGTGGATGCAAAATGGTTTTCTGGACAAACACAAAATTCGGAATAATGGATATTACAGGACATGTCGCCAGCAATGGTCACTACACCATTTTTTACAAGGGTTGTGGGATAGCGCGGGCGATAGGTTGCGCTCAGTATGGTATGATGAGTCTAGCCTGACAAGTTACCACCTCCTGCATGTTTTCGGAGTTACAGAACTAGATGTGACTGAATGATGGGGTTAGGTACAAATGAGTGAGTCACTGAGTGAATCGTGCCCAGCGCACGGCTCTGATGATGGGGAGTAAGATCCCTACACTCATACACCCAACTAAATCTAGCATCTAATGTTTTATCGCCTTGACGCAATCGAATGAGAGAAAGAAGGACTAACAGCAACAACAACAGCAACGAGCATTTTGCATTTACACAACAAGCATTTTGTGTATTACACATTTTATTTATCCCCTACGTCATCACATGGCAACAAAGCTGTGGGATTCGCGATGGGTGCGGTTACAATTCGCCTATGCTATTGTAAGTGTATCAAACGCACCCTAGACCATGTTCGCTCTTGTTCGTGTGAAATGATCATCCATTTGTTCTGCTCTAGTCCTAAGCGTCTTCGGACAGTCCAGAGTACTGTAATGCCAACATATCCTGGAACTGATGTTTTCATAATTTGATCGCGGTTTTCACCGCCTCTGTGGGTGGTAACCCTAAATCCGCTTCTAATGATGACGTCATTTCTATGTATGACATCACTTACAATCTATATTGTATCAGCGGCACCCCCAGGTGAGGACACAGCCGTAAAAGGAGGGAGGGAGGGAATTTGGCTTAATGTCACACTCAAGTTTGTTTCACTCATATGGTGACAGTCAGTTTGGTTGGTGGAGGAAGCCGGAGTACCCGGAGAGAACCACCGCCCTTCGGCAAGTAACTGACAGACTTTCACACATGGACCAGCTGGGGCCGTAAAAAGATATCGTTTTGGGCGTTGACATGACTTCCATCAAGGGTCAATGCCCAATCCTCAAAAAATGTGTCCATCTAGCCACAGAACTCAGTAGCCGCTAAAGTGACCTCTGACCTAGCGGATTTCTGGGAGTGGAAACGGGATCACGTTCGTGCATGCACACAATTAATTTGCGGCGGAACTTTCCTTCAATATGGCTGCACGCTGTGAGGTTGACAATACCGCCCCACGGCACCAACTACTATTATTCAACATAGAAATCTTTTTGTATAATTTGAATGCATTATCTTCTTATGATTACAATTAACTTCATTACATAATAAAATGCGACCGAATCGCTCGATTATCAAAGGCACTATTTCGTAGACGGCTCACTACGTGATTACCATACGCGCTCCATGGGAGGCTCTTTGTTCGTTCTATGTGAAAGGCTAAGTGCCGCCAATACAGAAATAGCTGAACGTGAGATTGAGCATGTGTGTGCGATGACGTTATGGCATTGCGATAGAGCGATAAGCCGTTACGATATAGCGTTAAGGCGTTCAGACTAGTGAAAAGCGTAACGTCGGGCATTGATACGCTTCACTACGTTTCGTTGATTGTCAATTCCATAGTATATCATGTGATCATTTAGACCATTCAAAGCTTCTGATCTATCTTACTAGGGCGTTCGGATGCTAATACAGGTGTTTGCAGGGCATTACTGTGTTGCGTCTATAAAAGCAATCCCGACATTCACCAGAAGCTACGATATGATGACACACCAAAATCATATACATGGGTAAGGAGAAGCTGACGCAGACACTGAAAGCGTACTGGCGGACACTGACAGTCCATTGACTGATACTGCGACCCCACCCACTGACAACTGAAAGCACGGCCGCTGATAAGCAAACTACCTTCCACGGAATGAAACGCAACACTAATAGGGTGGTGGAAAACGATGACGACGTGCTGACAAGAAGTCGTATGACCCCAAAGACAAATATATATGCATATTTATGAAACCATGATAAGAACCAAAAGAGATCCCTGTGATTTTGTATCCCACCCAAACCTGAGTGAGGAACACTACGAATCTACCTTATGTTATCAGATCGACAGTTACGTTACCCGAAATGCCGTCGACGAGCGTTCAATTCGAGATCCTGCACGACCAAAGTGGGCCCAATATTGTGCATATAGGTCAATTTGCCTGGGTATATGGTCCATTTTTTCGAATTTTTTAGATGTCCGGCTGTTTTTTTAAGCCTCTGTTTTGCATCCACCCGTCAGTCAGGTGATCAGAAATGACCGACGGTCAAAGGTCAAAGGTCATTTTCGCTTCATTCATCCACCACGATTTCCCAACAAAGAATGCTAAGAGATTTCACATTTCTATACTACTGATGGATGAGTTAAAATGGACGGGGTGACAATCAGAATCAATGTCCCTTTCAGTTTATACCTCCGTCTATAGGAATTTGCCGTTGAGTGCGGGCAGGCCTGATTAGTAGACATAAAATATAACAATTTTTACTTTGGAATGAAATTTCCGAATTACAGTATTTTGAAGTCGGTATCAGAAAGCTGAATTCACAGCGCAATCGAAGTGCACCATATCGAGCCTCAATTGATAATCATGGAATAGAATGAACAGTTGCCCCTTCGTGTTTTTGGCGAGGGAGGTAAATTGACAAACAATGCCGGAGAAGTCTGTGACGGGATAAGCAAGTGTCTTTGTTTTGAGCATGGAGCCTACTATAGACAGGTGATCCATGTTTCGAGGAAAACCCACCGGTATGTCTGAATCGTCTTTGAATAGTCATATCCCTAATTATATTACTCAGTTTTTTCAAGATATCTTTATATTGTGTGAGAGTTATTGTGATATAGCATATGATGCTCACAGTCCGAATATGTGCTGGTGACAACAACAACAGCATAAATATGATGTGGACTGTCCGAGAGTCTGTACAGACTGGCAAGTTCCTCAGTCGATTCAGGCTTTATATATGCGGTGAAGGCAAATGTACTCGGCTGAGAAGTTGGCAGAATAGCGGCGTGAACTCGGCACTCGGATTAGTTCCGCCGGGTATTATTCAACTGGAACTAAAGTCTGTGAATATTTTTTTTTCGCTACCATTCGTGCATTAAATAAGGTCATGTCAGCTTTAATATAGGCAGGATTTCAACTGGGGGTGGGGATTTCCAAGAGTTCAGTTCATATTCGAGTCCTAATGCCTACTGTACTTCGTAGGTCCTGTGACGTTAGTCACACTGCTCATGTCTTTCACTGGTGTTACAAGAAAAAAAATGACATGGTGCTATATTCCCGAAATGCTGTTTAATAAGAGTGGATAAACAACAACAACAAGTCAACAAGGATTCAGATTTCGATCAAATAACTTGATGAGCTATAGAAACGAAGACAACTCGAACTTCAGCCGTTAGGTAATTAAAACTCACGTCATTCTAAGTGTTATAAATGAGGAGAAATGTCTAAGAATAAAAAGAAAACAGACCAGTATTCCTGCATCCATGTTGTCGGCTTTGACGTGTACCGGCACAGTTCCGGATCAACGATTTTACGGTGAAATGAGTGGTCAATTATTGCAACGCCAAGTATATACTGTGTATGACATGATATTTTTACTTTTTTTTTGTTCCACTTAAAAATTGAATAAAATAAATTCTGTCACAAAATTATTTTCTGCCGAGCACCTGACCTGTCCCGGAAATAGCACAAAATGGCAGTCCAAAGAAAGAAGGACGGTGGACCAAACGTGAAGTTTTTTGAGTCTGTTGAGACAATTGCATCGTTTGATTCCGTCAGAACATGGCTGCACAAAAACTGCAAGAAGGTAATGCTAATTTAACTTTAGTATCAGTATCTTGTGGGAAGTTTTTGGGGAGAAAAGACGATTTAAAATGCACTGGTGCCAACCCACGCTTCTCTCATTCTCCTTTGTTTGCCACCCGGTTTCCGACACAAAATAATGTGATAAATTAACATATGTTGTGGGTGAACTGAATGCCATGTTGTTCGATATTATACTCACAGTCTTTTATAATGTAGGCATAAGGATATATTTGTTAGGATGACCGCTTGTAATCGTCTTCTTCTGTTGCCTGACAATCTTTTTCAGATAGGGGAGGTAACTAGCCACAACTGTTCCTATCATTAAATGCCTTCGGTTGATAGTCACACGCTTTGTTCATTGGTCTCCGTGTGTTATAACCCGTACTGTCTAAACAGTCATTTTGATGCTCCTTACTTGTTTTTTTTTGGAAGCTAATTCCTTCTCCTTCACACTTGTCGCTTTTATTAAACCAGTCGGGGAAAGGTTGAAATTGGCCTGAATCCTCCCAAATGGGTTGATTCCGCCCAGTTTGGGTGAATGACGTCATAAATCCTTACCCCAATTAGGCGGTATTATTCGTTACCCAAAGTGTTTCCTCACGTTCATCCAAAGACCCGACCATGACTTGGAAAGATAATAATGTTCAGCGCAAATGTCCAGTACCTTCTCTCTTAGAAAACTGTAAAATTCATATTTCAATCCTGTCAGCGAAGTTTGTGGGAAGGTGAGGAATGTTGTCAATAACAAAAATAAACACAAGACATACAGATTACGTACCATTTTATAGTATTTTTTCAAAGTCAAACTGTTCTCCAAAACGACAGCGTGTTTTGGAAGGAAGAGGGCGCCATCGTTGTTTGCCTCGTTTGGGAACTGCCAGGCGAAATTAATTGATAGTTCACAAAATATGAGTAATACGCGAGAGGGCAAGATTAAGAGAATAAAATTCAATTCAATTCCATATTTATCAAATGAGCTCTCCACAGGATTACCTCCCCTTGTGCTGCTTACCGAATATGATATTTAGAAAAAAAAATTGATCAATTAGTTGAGCCTCGTGGCCTCGACTTTGACCAGAACATGGCGGTAACAACAACAGCAACAGGTATGAACGTGAGCGAAATATGTTTTTCCATCGAAAACTTATAAACGGATTTATCATTTTTTGCGAGACAAAAAAATATTCCCCTTTCTTGCGCAATTCATAAGCAAATGTACGTCAAAAATTTTATGATATCGGAGAAAGCATGTCCACCATTTTAGTGCCAAAAGTGGTCAGTTCATAATTTGAGATATTTATCATTGGGGTGAGGATTTACGACGTCATTCACCCAAACTGGGCGGAATCAGCCCATTTGGGGGGATTCAGGCCAATTTCAACCTTTCCCTGACCTGTTAAAGTTCGCAATGCTGGTGAATGGCTGTTTCATAGCGACTCCGACCTCCCCCATAGTACGGTAGACGCCATGTTCTTCATGTCAATCCAAGTGCGCATGCGTACGGGTGTCCGACCAGTTATCGGACAATTTTCGTGGTTTATTTGGAATATATAAAAAAGTACTTCTTGAAATGACATGAAAACTGACACGATGATTGCTGAGCTCGTCGGCTATCTTCCGTTATGAATTCCGTCCATGACGTCACTCCCTTCTGCACGTGCGAGAGCTATTTTTAACTCGACTTTTCAGCTCAGTCCCCGCCGTGGACAGTACCAGTTATCGGACACCCATCGTGAACAAGAATTTGACGTTGAAGTACAATGTATTTTCAAGTTTTGTGCATGACAATCGTTAGTTGGAGTTCTGTCGTTTAAGATGATATGATCATTGTTCAATTTCTATACGTATTTACTTGAGAGCGAGATCGGGAAGACAAGGTGGTAGATCGAATTTCGCACCCCGCCACAACACGGGAAATTTCGAATTTTGATGAAAACAAAAATGTTAGATTTAAATTTTTCGACTTTCGTGGCTACCTATAATTCTATATTTTGCATAACAATTAGAAATGATCTCCCCTTTGTTCTGACATATTATTGCCTTGTCATCACGAGCACAACACGTGCGCTCGAGATGCGTGTCCGATAACTGTCCTGTCCGATAACTGGTCGGACACCCGTACAGCTATTCACCAGCATTGCGAATTTTAATAAAAGCGATAAGCGTGGAGGAGAAGGAATTAGCTTCTGGAAAATAACCGGTAAGGAGCATCAAAATGAAGTTTATACGGCAGGGATTCCGCTAGGGTCTATTTGGGTCCGTCAACGGACCCATTCCCCCCACTGAATGAAATGAAAATTCCCCTTTTGGTCTGCTTGTTATGAAGTAAAATGGTAGCTAAAGGTTTAAAATGTTACTTTATATCCCTCCAAGTCTTCCCTTCGTGAATATCAATGAAAACACATGTGGAAATTCACATTTGAAAAGACGGCAATTGCCGGAATTAGGACAATGACCTGACGGTTCTCTGAAGCACGTGGAAAATTTCCCGCTTCCCGAGGTATGATAGCACTCCATTTTCAGCTAACATTCTGCGACTACAGTATGTCCATCTAGCCAGATTTCTGCTCTTCCAGCGCAGGCCACGGAAATGAAAGTAGAAGCTCTGGAAGGTCAAGTTAACAACTGTCACCATTCGGGTATATTATTAGATCATCTGAGGGCATAATTTTGTTTGCCATGATGTTTTTCAGCTCTCACTATCAAAATCTGTTCATGTGGTGCTCTCCACCACGTCCGCGTATCGACCCGGTTAGCGATCGTCCCGGAAGATTTCTGCTTCCAAGTTCAAATTATCGTGGTAATACATACGTAGCAAAGAGACGCTCTCTCAGGCCATCAATTTAAACGGCAATTATCAAAAATCTTCTGCCGCCGCGAGGGGGGAAACCCCCCTCTCGGACTCTCCCTCACACTTGGTCGCTTCGCTCCCTCGTATTTGCGGACCCAGATATTTTTTTTCTGGCGGAATCCCTGTACGGTACGGGTTATAACACACAGAGATCAATGAACAAAGCATGTGACTATCAACCGAAGGCATTATTGATAGGAACAGTTGTGGCTAGGGAGGTAACTTGATTTAAGTTTTTAACGTACGGCTCACTTTGCAACACAGTTTCTTCTTGTCTGCCCCCTGTATATATGACAATTTGAGACCTGTCTCCTCGCGAATCTTATATTGATACATGTATCATGCCTTTGCTAGTGTCATGCACATGAGCAGCAATGTTTCATATTATAGATATACAATAGTACAAGTAATACCAGAGGTTCATAAAAGTTTTTAGGGACTTCTGGTATTACTATTGGTCAATCAATATCCGGTGGGATGCAGTCTATCAAGTATATATGTACACATGTAGGTTCTCGCATATTTAAATGCTTGTACTTTATTGTCTCTTATAAATGCTGTGTTCTTTTGCCTTTGGCCTTAACGGCATAGTTGTGCAAATAAACTTTGAACCTTGAACATTGTGATCTGTATATAAGCAGATTAAATGTGAAAATGATGAATCATGATTAACCCATCCTCCATAATGCAGGTCTGTTCCTAGTTTAACTACCTAGTTCTGATATTGACGATGTAGGGTTTAGCCATTGAACCGAAAATTCCTGTCGCAAATTTTTGCCTCCTGATCTAGGTAACATCGGGTGGATTTGCGCTCATAAAAATGGATAATACCTACCGCTTTGCACTCGTTTGGATAGAACACATATTTGCCTACTTCCCTGACCATTTATTTCCTCTGTCCAGCTCCTTTCATTTCCATAAACGGCAAAAGAAAAAACAAACTATCGAGCTCGGTCTTCCAAAAACTAAGTCGGTAGTCATTTTGAAAATATTGCTATGGTGGCACGAGACTGATTGTAATTTCGGGATTGGGAACAGGAAAGTCGGAAACGGCTCATTCATAAGGCTTTCACATTATCTGCATTTAAATGTAAAATTGTAGCTATTGGTATCAAGCATTATAGAAGGCACATACAGAAAAGGTGACTGGGTCGACTGAGCAGATTGAGTTTTTCTGACTCTTGTAATCCTGAATTAAAATAGCCTCACGTGCGAGAATCAGAATCACGTGAGAATGTTGTAAATATGGCAGTGGATTTAGTTTTTGAAACATCAAGTGCATTTATCCTCTGATAAGAGGCTTTTGGAAGAAGAAGAAGATTATTCTTTCTTTTGCCATTTATGGAAATTAAAGGAGCTTAGCAGAGGAAATAAATGGCCAGGGAAGTAGGCAAATTTAATATTCTATCCAAATGAGTGCAAAACAGTAGGGGTATTATGGATTTGTATGAGCACAAATCCACCCGATGTTATCTAGATCCGTAGGCAAAAATTTTGCGATAGGAATTTTCAGTTAAATGGCTAAACCCTACATGTCAATATCACAAAATTAAATGTCAGCAGGCTTTAGCTTGTTGAACTAGTCTGTTCCATACCAGCCTTGCATGCAGAATATGGCAGTACAGTTATTTCTCAAACAGTCCATTTAAAATAAGTCAATAAACAGATGGTGTGCTTTGCCGTGTTCACAGACAAGACAAATTTATAATGAGAATATGCTGAAGAGTGGTCTCTTTGATGTGATCGAGGGAATGACATGAGTTTTGCTCCATTGAAAAATTCACGGCTATAGACCAGTCCTGCTAAACACTACCCGGGACCACCCGGAACTGCCCTGAACCACCCGGAACTGCCCGGGGACCAGGGACCAGGGACATAATCTTACTGCTTGGGGCCACTGTGCCATACAGACTCTATAAGATTCAGCATTATCCCACTTCAAGGCAGAACCATACACGACTAAACGTGTGATGTTATGACAAAATTACTGTTATGGCAGAATTCATAGCCAAAGGCCAACTATATAGCTTGTTGTCCCCCGCTACTTAGTAGGGGGGGGGGGGGACTTAGAAACACCGGTGTCCGTGATTCCCCGTAAGATTTTCTTGTCCTCACAATAACTCGTGAACTATTTAACCGATCAACTTCAAACTTGAAGTGTGTCTTGACATTGGCGATAGGACGGTTGGGATTGTTTTTCAGCAATGTGCATAATCCAATATGGCCACCGTCAGCCATTTTGGATTATAAACAGTTGGATCTTAGACTCTAGAACGATTCAGCCAATCTACTTCTAACTTGGGGTGTGCATGGACATTGGTGAGAGGACAGTTGGTATTATGTTCTATGGATGTGCATAATCCAATATGGGTGCCATCCACTGTATTAGATTATGTTAAGCTCATCAGCGATATCTCCATTTTCAAATCATACTCTTCATCAATGATATGAGATATCATCGACCAAAAAAAATCTACCATAGAGGTCCATGGCCCCCGCAGCAGCAGCGCCAGTTATGGTGGATGTAATCCACCATAACTGGTGCTGCTAGCGGGGGACATGGACCGATTTTTTTTTGGGTCTGTTCTCTCCATATACCAGTATCTACTTTCAATTTTGCAAGTTGGAAAGCTGGAATACGGGATTCATGGCGAGCTTTCCATCTTCCGGCTTTGAATTTTAAAAATGGAAAGCAGCATTGACATTGGCATTACATGACTTAAATGTATGATCTATCATCATGAGGAATTTGCAACATGGGTCCCCCTGCCCTTCATACATTGTCAATGGCACTTCCATGTTATTTGGCGCCTCAAGGGTACCGGAAATTCCCTCTGATCTTTCATGATAAAACTATAGACATATGTCAGTGAAATAAACAGTATATCAGTAATTATTAGTTAATGATTAATCTGATATAAATGAAATAATAATTGACCAGGGCTCGAAATGGCGCCCTGCTATTGGCGAAAAGCAGGCAAAAATTTGCCTGTCGCAGGCCAAGTGAAAATTGACCTGCTAAAATAAAAAAATCGTGAAAAAATAGCAGGCAATAAGTTTTTAGGCGAATGAAATGCCTAAAGATCGATTCTCCGTTCGATATTGAAAATATTCGTACTGCCAAACCATTACAGCAATCTTTGTACGTCAAAATGTTTTCGTACGGCTCGAAGTACTGAACTGGCGCCGATCCGATTGTTGTGGCAAGTAAGTCGGTCCGAAGTTGTCT
>JAVTVY010054655.1:0-29175 GCA_036873755.1 Hanleya hanleyi | reverse complement strand
AAGTTTGGCAGAACGATTTCTATGGCAAAAGAACTTCAGCTTATAAGCTAACGAGAAGATATATTTGTCAAATGAATTCTACGTCGCCCAATGATGCACGGCTTTCTTTGAACAGACTAAGTGACGCCGAGAAAACCGTCATCACTATATTATTAATAACCGGCTCGGGGTTGCTGATTACTGCAAATGTGGTGGCTATCATTGGAACCTTATGGGCTAAACTGGATACAGTTCGAAAATGCTGCAAGATGAACATAAATATCTTTTGTGCACTGTACGGTTTCGTATTATTACCGCCTTTATTGGTCACTACCGATGTGATAGGGGAAGGTGCGGATCTAGATCCTTCAATCTGCTTCGCTGTTCTTGGACTACAGCTATTCGCATTAATAGGTCATTGCGTCTCGGTATTTATCTCCTCATTGGTTGCTATTGTTACCATCAAAAGACCTTTGACCGCACAAGTTAACTTTTCTTCGACGAGTATAATTCTTGCAATAATTTGTACCTGGATTACATTGGTTTGCTACTTTTTTTCGCCACTTTTATTTTTCACACGACAGGATGGAATCCAGACGTGTTCCTGGGATATATATCCGACATGGTATATTTATTTCGCCATTTATGGAGTATTTCTACAAGCGTTTTTTTTGGATACTTCATTGCCTTTGCTGCATTCAGAATTGCTCGCGTTCAGAATCTGCGTGTCGCTGGGCAAACAGCATCTTTACAAGGAGGACATTCTAGTACCGCCATTCCTCCGCAAACCATCCAACATCGGAATATCAGGAAATGCTGTTCATGGAATCCTCAAGTGTACGCCCTCGTCTGGGGATTAGCACCTGCGCCGATATTTGTAAAACTCCATTTTACGTCTTTGACTTACCCATGGAGAGAAATTATTCCCTCCACAATGCTTTCACTTCTGTTGTTGGTTATTGCTCTGATGTATATACCGAGTAAACTGATGAACGAAGGTCTGAAACGATTTTGGGAAACATGCAAGTGGAAATTCTCGTAAAACGATTGTCTTTATCTATCCATACATCCAATACGAGAGCCGTGTTGTGCATGTTATGCGTGCTCCGTTCCCGTAAATCGTCACTAAGAACCAGGGAACAACGAAGTCGTAGTCGTCGCAATGCCGGGAACCATTAGCTGAAATAGCGCCCTGGAAGGCGGACACATTGTCACAATGGAAGTTGACCCTTTTGAACATTCTTCGAATATAAGAACGTAGATTTCATCAACAGATTGATGTTGAGTTTTGTTGGTTGCCTAGCCACGTTGGCATCAAAGGAAATACTGAAGCCGATGAAATGCCTAAGGCAGCCCCAGATAATAAGGTTTATCCTGTTGGAATCCCATATATCGATTTCAGATCTTCTATCTGCGCTTATGTGCTAAAGCTGTTTCAATCTTTATGGGATGCTGTAGATAATAACAAACTTAATGAGTTTAAAAAAATCTAGGAAATATTCATCTGAGTGGACAGAAACGTTTCGATCAAGCCATGATCAGACGATGTAGAATGGGCCATACCCGATTAACTCATGAACATTTACTAGAAAAGGAGCCAGCCCCAATGGGGTATTCCATGCCGCGAACATCTCACTGTGAAACACAATCTGATCGACTGTATAAATTTTAAGATTGTAAGAGGTTCTTTTGTTATCAAGAAGCCACTCTTTTTAGTCCGGTAAAAGAAGACTGTAGTTTAGGTCGAGATAAATCGGTTTGTTGCATAACTTCTAATGTATGTACATATTGGTGTGTGGTGGTGATTACTTCTGGATTGCTAGGTTTTTGTTGAAATACTTGAATTTTGTCTGGTCGTCGCTATATAGCTGAAATATTGCTGAACGCTATGTTAAACCTTAATTCTCTCTCTTTCACATGTCCAATTTATTATATGAGACTATACTTGTGGATGGTAATAGTTCGACGTCTTACTGTCATTACTGGGAACTGTTTATTGTCCCCATCTAACATGTGTATACAAAGCCATACTAATAATTCCTTTCGATCAGTGATGTGAGAATTCGGTGTGAATGACATCTGTATAATGTTTGTCGGATCTGACGCATATATTCAAACTTGTATCGTTCCTCGTGCATTCAGTCTGTGCACCGGAATATTTTCCCTGAAACAGAAACCTACCCGTGGAAGGAGAGAATAAAAGGAGAAAATAGAAGGCGCTAGAGTACATGAGCTTCCGGTTGTATCTTTACTGATGTAATGTTTCGACGTATTGGATTAGACGTATGAGGCACTACCGTGGTTGGACAGAGGTATGAAATTACAAGCGTCTGGTCCGTCATTCATAATTCAGCCGTCGTCCATTAGAGAATATCCGCGTCCATAATCCAAAGACCTATTCCATATTCCATATAACAGTATTAGCACCAAATTCAAAAAGACAATAATAGTATACATAAACATAGGCTTGTTTCCTGCAAGAGAACTCGTCTTGCTATTCAGAATGGAATGCGATACAATGCATTTGTGTATCTCGATGTTCATTATGTGATGCAGATATATACTATAGCAGAGATAACACTTGTAAATATAACATGTACATGTGCCTTAACTATATTCCTTTATTATTTAATGTTCGTTTATTGCGAGTTAGCATTATACGTGTGGGATATAAATTACCATATATATGCAAGCAGTAAATGCTAGTTACTGATAAGTGTATGTACAAATCGGATATTGTTTAACACATGTATAATTGTTAGAATTAGGGATATGAATAGTATTGTTTTTGTAATAATTTGTTGGTGTTTTGATAACGATTTGGCTATTCCATAACTCTGAAAGTCGACACTCAATCTTTGGTGTTAGATAAGTTCCAACAATCTGTTGCAAGACAGGAGTCACTGTGCTTATTGTAGTTGAATTGTTAGACTGTCATTCCAGGCTAATATATAGAGGTTATCATGGTACTGTGTGTTCCGGGACGTCGTATCAGCTCGAGTGCTCTGAGGTCCGATCGCCGTATCGACCGAGCCCGCAGGGCGAGGTCGATACGGCGATCGGACCTCAGAGCACGAGAGCTGATACGACGTCCCGGAACACACAGTACCATGATAACCTTTTTATCATATACCTGTATTTATATTAACTTTGTCGGTCATATTTAGCGGTATTTCCGCAGGACTATGTTGGATGATGCAGCATTCAAATCTAGGGTAGTGCACAGGCCTCGATTCTTACCCCAGTTTTATATGCAGAAACGAGTTGACAGTCAGTGTAGCAGAAACAATGATCAAAATCAGAAAGAAGACAGAATTCATTTTTGGTTGAAATAAATTACCTATAATAACTATAAATAACCTTCAATTCAACATTACATACAGTACCAGAATTTATATATATTATTGAATGTACCGCAATATTCACATGAGAACAAGGATTCTCTTAGCTAGCCTCATAACTAGGTCAAAAAGTAAATTCATACGCGCTGTAACTTTCAAACTTTACCGGAAGCGACAAACATGTGGAAACTGACAGAAACGTTCTGTAACATTTAGAGTTTATATATTGATGTCTTCGACCAAAAGTGAAAAGTATAATTCGTTTGAGTTATTATTTATGTCAAATTATTTGACGGGATCGATCCAGCAGACTGGCAGACCGTTATATTCAGGGTGCAGTGGTGAAAGTTGGCGCCGTGAAAGATACCCGCTGCGGTCGTCTGAGTTTGTGACAGGAGATTCTGGTTTATTCGTATCGGAATATTTTGGTCAGTCAGTGAGTCCGAACTTTGTATCAAAGGGGCGGAAGTGACAGGGACACACGGAGAATCGTCGACATTACTGGTACTTGGGATAGCGTGACACGGAGATTTATTAGTTGCCGTATCTGTTACACCGAGAATATTAGTGACATCTCTCTCTGTTGTTCATGACTGGCAACAGCATAATTGTTCAGACTGGCAACGTTTTTGTGCCCCGTCAGTTGCATAATTGTTGTCGGTGGTACTCCAGCGTGGAGAAGACGTGTCGCTGTCGATTTTCTGGCACTGTGATTGGTTTTCCGTCCAGGTATGTTAGCATTTCCTGTTATTGTTTTCATAATTTTCTCTAATTTATTTTCCCCCAGTGGCTGACATTTATACCAGACAGAGCTTGATGCTTTCCTCTGGTAGTGTATGGCAAGATAAAATGGGCTATCAGGAGCACACATTTTCTGGGGCCTGTGACTTCGGAACTCCTTGTAAGTGTGAACGGGGCATTCCTCAGGGTTATTCGGCAATGCGAATTGTTTGGGGTGGAAGGGGCGTTCGTGGCCACTCGGATTGGCACCGGTTCTCGTTTTTGTCACTCGCTCATTGAATTCAATCAATTCTAGACCGTTCGCATCAGTTTTTAGCGTTAAATCCCCCCACCTCAGTTTTTGGTTTTCAGAAGTTGGCCGCAGCCCAAAATGCATAGTATTGTTCAACCACATTTTGTTTTGTAACTGTTTTGGACTCTGACAGCCAAGCTGACTCGTTTCAGATAGGATGATCTGTTCGTCTCGGGTGAGAGGCTCTGATTTATTTGGCCTATTTCCTTTTCCTTTCGCTTTAAGTTCTTTTCTTTTAGAGGCCAGGACATCCCGACTTGTCTGGAACTCGCGGTCCAATATCAGACTGTATGGGTAGTTCTTCTCACGCAGGAACCGGTCAATACCTCGATGGTAACTTGTAAGAGTGTCCGGCTCATATTCAGATCCATCAAATTTTCTAATTGAAAGCAGAAATGAGCCGATGTAGTTGTCCAGCTCCAGATGTGGGATGAGCTGTATTTCCCGTTCTTCGAACCGTGGAGAGGCCCCAAGCCATTTTGCAAAAGTGCGTACGACGCTGTCAGTTTTCCGTACAGTATTTTTATTTCTCATATCAGTAACAAACTCTGTCTGGGATTTCTGAAGCTCTACAAATGTTGGGGCACGGTTATTCACATTTGGAGGGGGGTCATGATGTTGTATTCGTTCATTCAGCAATGCTAAATCTTCAGGTTCCGGGTCGGAGTCCGATTCATCATGGTTTTCATTGTACACTGGTGTTGTTGTTGATGATGACGTTGTTGTTGTTGATGTTGCCGCCGCAGTCTGATGTTGCATCGTTATATCAAGCTCAAGAGGCATGTCCCGAATAGCACCATCAATTCCATCGTCACTGGGAAAGTTATTTGTTGAACCGCTTTCGTCAGATTGGTTGGGGGAATTGGGCAAAAAGCCCAGGTCAAAATTTGCCGGCTCAAAAGAACTGTTCGTGTCACTGTCAAAATTGGCAAAGGAATCCTCCATTGTACAGTGTATGAAATTGTACAGACTAACAAACAGGAAAATGTCAACAGGGAATAATAATTAACGAATGTCTGAATATATACACAGTTTTCTGGCGATAATTCCCGTTTTCCGATAAGAGCTGTACTCGATAAGTGTGAATTGCTGAAGGAATTTCTTGGTGTGGGAATTCCCATGACCTATGCCATGGTCTAGCAGACGACAGACGTTTCTATTAAATAAATTTTATTTTCATTGTAAACCTGATCCTTTGTATGTTTTTTGAGGACATCGGCTTTATCGCATTGTGCTTTCTAAAAAAAAAAAATAACTGTTAAATTTTTGGCCACAAACACCAGATAAACAGTGACCGTGGTCCAATATACTTGGATATGTTGCAGGGGTTTTCCCGACAGGTGGCGCGACTCAATGCGACCTAGATAGACAAGGCGAAAGTAGTCCCTCTTTTTCCGGAGGATGTGATACGGGGAATGCGATACGGAATAAGAAAACATGCCTTTGTATTTGTTACCTAGCATACATAGGTATATGATAAAATCTGTTATTGTTTGTTTAGGCAAGAGTCCCTACTGTTAATTAAGCTGTTCATGCAGAATGAACAGGATAACCGGCAGACATACCAGACCTTAGCATTACTTGTACAATTGTTAGAAGAATGTTTGTGATCGCTAAACTCTAATGGATATAAATATTGTACAGTATGAAATCAATTTGGTTAGCTCTAGGATGGGTACCAGACAATTGCCCTTCCGGTCATTTGCCCAACCCATTTTTGCCCCAAGCGGATATTTGCCCAACTTTTTCCAAATGCTTATTTTGTGAATTGACTTTTCCAATATTGTACAATAAATGAGGCAATGTTTGTGTTATGCTAAAATATCTAAATAAATGTTATATCTATGTCTAGCATATGATTTTGAAGACAAGAGAAATTAAAGGATAACTTATAATTTTTGTTCATTTTGAAAGGTAATTAATGGATGGTTAGTGGTACTAATCCACCTTAATCTTTTGTTTTATCCATGCCCACTGACTGGCACACATGCTGGCGTTCACTGTCATATGGAGTTTTGAAGTTATAATCTCCAAGCCCCTTCCCAAAAATATAATCTGAAATCTGCCACATAATACTCAAAGACAATAGACTATGGAAAGCCAAAGAACAATAGACTATGGAAAGCCAAAGAACAAGTCCAATGTCTTTCAAGTCATTGTTTATTTCTTGATGAATAGCCTTCACTCCATTCCTTTATTCTGCTGATATATAAACATATGGGCCATTTGCAATCTGTTCATTATCCTTACCAACATGGAAGTCACGAAAACCGACAGAGGAGGTGCCAAACTATGTTATGAGGGCCACATGTACACGAAAAAACTGAAGAACAACAAGATAAGATGGGAATGTCACTAAAGAAGGACTCGTGAGTGTAAGGGAGCAGCCATCACCAATGTTGCCATCACTGACATCATTGTGAGGATTGCAAAGATCACAATAAAACATTTTACAGAAAGTCTTTGTTCTTGCATCTTTATTCATCTTCATTATAAATTGTAGTTAAAATTAACGTCCCCTCACAAATATTTGCAGAGTTGGGCAAATATCCGTTTGGGGCTTAAATGGGTTGGGCATATGACTGGAAGGGCAAATAGCCTAAGGACAATTGTCAGGTTGGGCAAATGACCGGAATGGCAATTGTCCCGGATCCCTCTAGGATACATCTTGGCATGCGACGCACTGCAGTGCCAATGCAGCTAGTAGATGTATGGCATATGGGTAAACCTGGACATGTAAATTGTTATATGTACATACTGCATATAGTTTCTTGTATTCACTAGAAGTGCTGTACAATTGTAAATATTCAAATTCATATTTTGTCATAAGTAAATAAAGTTAGGTTATGTGTATATTTAACGTGGGCCACGACTTAATGTGATAATCAGAGACAAAACTGGTTATAATACTATATTTTAATGCCAAAAGTGATCTGCCATTATAAGACCGTGTACCAGTAAAACGTGATCTCATGACCCGTGAAGACCGTACAATACCACGTCCAAGAACTGTGATATTTAAGAGAATTATTATTCACTAAGATCCGAGGGTATTAGTTGTTACATTGGAGAAGCCTCATCAACTGTTAAAATCTGGAGATTGATAAACCCATTTTTCCTTGAGCAATTTTACTCCAATATATGTATTCTCCAAAGTTATACTTCTAAACTCGTGTTGCTTATCTGTGTATCTTGTTTGTGTATGTCTTAACTACGCGTCCGTGTCATACACTAATGTGGTAGACTAAACAGGAGGTGAGCGAGTGAGTGAATAGGACTTAACGTCGATTTCAACTATATTTCGGTCATAGCATGAAGTTGGGTCCTATTCCTTTTCACACTCGGGAAACCCACGGGTAGGGTTCTTCTCCCTTTTTTACACCCGGGAACCCCACGGTTTGGGTCCTATTCCTTTTCACACCTGGAAACCCCACGGGCGCTTCAGTCTCCTCCTATGACAAGCTGCCTGAGAATCTGATATCTATTCTTACCATGACCTGCGGTGTGCACGACGACATCCCAAGTCAATCACAGAAGCCCCGCGGGGCGGCTAAACAGGTGACCCAGTCTAATTAATATTGTATTCTTGTTATTATTATTAGTTCCCACCTGACCTCACAGATCGATGTTCTGACTGCATTTGTCCAAAGAATACGAAGGAATCATGAGTGAATCCTACACAGTGCTTTATCTCAGCCACGCTTCCATAATATATGAGCAATCTGAAAGTAGGGAGTGGGAAGCTGCTAACAGGGGCGACATGGTTTCCCTATGACAATGCTTAATAAATTATTTATAATGAATTGAGTTGAAATGTATCTCAAGCACGCGTCAGTTGTGGAGGATCCGTAGGGATCTTAAACAGGAAGTATTCAAGCTTGAGCTGGGCCTGAGCTGAGACGTGTTACGGAATGAAAAGTCAATCGCTGTAATCATGGTAATCCCATAGCAAATTGTTGACCAATCTAGATTATTTCGGTTTGGTGAACCACATACTTTTACATGTAGGATTTCATACCATGTTTAGGTATGGAACCTGCTAGCATTTGCTTGATCCTGTGCAAACTCGATTCCAATCAATGCCACAGAACTGGTTATTGTAAAATTTATAAAACAAGTATATACACCATGAAACGCGTCATTCAAAGTTTCTCAAATCTAGTACACTGACGCCAAAGTACTGTTGCAGCTTGTAGTTTCTCTGGCGCTATATTTCGTAATTTGTGTTTAATTCCGCTCAACCCAGGATTAGGGGCCATTTGAACATGTGTTTTACAGCTCCATAGTGTTCAAATGAACAAGCAAAATCAAAGTATGACTGAGATACATCATACTCTAGAAAACGATTTGGAGATTCATTTAGCTAAAGAACACTGGGTTGTGATTAGGATTTTATGCAAAGAACATCCTGATGCCATGATGTCATCATTGAAAACTGTTGTTCCTCTATTGCAAGAAACAGTTTTGCGTTGTTGTTTTTTAATTTTCATTTCATGCATATTCGAAACTGATGCTGTCGTATGAAAAAAATGTTCCGTGTGCTGACGCCAAAAATTCATTTGTGGACAAAGGCTGAGTATTAAAGTACAGATCTGACGCCAGGAATTCGAAAATTCGTGAAAGGGAGGGGTCCATACTTGATGGAACATGGGCATACATTACCTCTACAACAACATGTATGTGTTTTCTTAAGCCCTCTCTATTATGGCATTTGCGCAAAGAGTTCCACTTAAGGCTTCAACTGGACTCGCAGAATAACAAACTTCATGAGTTAAAAAAAAGGCTATTCTCCTCTGAACAGCCAGAAACGTTTCGATCAAACGATGATCAGGCGATGTAGAATCGGCCATACACGATTAAGTCAAATCGTCGGCTACGATTAAGTCGGCCAGGAACGATGAGATGAACAATTGACGATGTAAGGTGCGACGATACAAGGCTTCATTAGTTTTTAAAAAGCTTAAAAATCGTAGAGAAGTACAACCCTTCGAAGATATCGGTGGCCCATTATATATTATTATATATATATATTATATTTCTCCAATCTTAGAAAACTGAGGGAAAATGTGTGGATCTAGCTTTTAACATTAATAGCCTAGAAACCAGAACATAATTTACAAAAATAAATAAAAATGATGCCCCGCAGTTTCCTGGACCTAGTTTATATAACAACAATACTAAATTTCAAATTCCTATAATGAAAAGTTCTCTATACATGAAAGATTTTTTTTTTATAAAACTGGAGAAATCACTAGAAGTAATGTATTAAATCTATTAACAGTTTAGCGGCTATTAACTGATAGCGATGTCCCCCCCCCCCTCCACCGATCTCTCCGAACTTTGTGAGATATGATGTTTTGCACGAGGCACGCTGGGAGAGACGAGACGTGATGACGATGCTAGGCGAGAGGGGCAAGGTGAGACGCCATGAGAGGCACGACGGAATGAACGAGGTACTATGCGAGGCATGATGGTCCATTTTACAACGTTTATATTTCGAGTTTATAACTTCGATGAGTAGAACAACCCTTCAACAAAATATCGGTGTTTCTTTTTTTTCTATTTAACCTTCTCAACCTAATTTATAAGTTATGCTAAATTTTTAATTCCAATGATGAATATTTCTCCAGACATAAAATACTTTTTTTTATTAAACTGAAGAAATCAAGTAATGAAATTAAAACGCTGAACATATTAGGTGCTATTAGCTGATGTCCACCCCGAGCTGATTGTGCGTCACACGTGTAATTGGCTAGCTTAATGTACAAAACGACTAGTCCGTCATTCAATACTCAATCGTCGTCCATTGAAGAATTCCGCGTCCATAAACCAAATACCTAAATCATATAACAGAATTAGTACCAAGTTCAACGAAAAGCAATCATAGTATGCATGACCATAGGCTAGTTTCCAGCAAGAGAAAAGCGGACAACAGTTTTAAAAGATGCCGGCAATACATCATGATGTTTAAAAAATATCAAATCCGTGTCGCTGGTAGCACATTTTGTCACAAGTAATAATGTTTCAAAAGGCTAAAATTTCACCTCACCAAACATTTATTCACTAAATTATCTCACCTAGAGAAATGACTCTCAAGGAATGTTTTTTATTTCGTAAATTTGTGTCCCCAGGGGGATACAATTCCAAAAATCTACAACTATGTATTTATTTACCTAAATTGAAAGTATCCGCCATCCTGACTATTTGGTTGTCCTTCAGTTTGTTCTAAATTCCGTAAAATCTTTTACTGCATGTTTTATTGAACAATCTCTGTGTTCCAAACGCTAAATACAGGAAATCGAAATCCGACACTTATTGATCTCGTGCTGTATTTTCTGTTTGTTAAAGTTTTACCCTACCAATGCTCTCGACCATATTAAACCATCATATGAGCATGATATTCCGGTATTGCTTTTGAACGAAGAAAATACAGGGCTAACTAAACTTCTTGGCTATCGGAAAAAACAAAAGTATATCTATTTCGCATAGTTTCGCGAACACTTTATGATCTAATTTTCTAGTCGTGCCACGTATACGTTTACGAGAGAGAGAGAGAGAGAGAGAGAGAGAGAATTAAGGTTTAACGTTGCGTTCAGCAATATTTCAGCGACGATCAACGACGATCAAACAAAATTCTGAGTTAATAACTTAGTAATCCAACACATTAAAACATACACACATTGAAACTTATGCAACAAACCGATTTCTCTCGAATAACCTAAGAGGTCTCATATAGTTTATCTTTTCGTGCCGCGTTTCGGGTTTCGTATATTCATTCGCATGATTCCTCGCGCCTCTTATCCTGCTTCCCATCGTCCCTCGCACCTCGCATCGTGTCACACACTGGTAAAGAGTGTGGATGCCATGGTTATTATCGACTATCATAGATTCTTAAACCCAGACAGGCCGAGCGAGGGGCGTGTGTGTGAGTATGTGTGACCTTTATTGGATAGAAAACATTACGGAGACAGTGATGTTTGTCAGCGAGATTAGTAAATATGTACTAATATCTCACAGCGCGCTCAACGATTCGAATATTAAAAGCATAGATAGAAGGGAAAGCAGCTTGATGACAGGGGATTGTGTGATATTGACCACAAATGATAGCTAAACGTTTAATGACATAATGTCAACAACGTCGGTAGGGCTACATTTACCTTCAGCTACAAACTCAACCGATACCGGCACAGGTTCAGTCGAATTTGGATATTTTGTGACTGCCTTGACTAAACCGGGAATCCTAGATATAGTGACCGTAGGAAAAAGAAAGAGTCGTTTTGTGTGAAACAGCCCTGGTCGATCATTGCGATAAATAAATACGATTGATATCCAGCGTAGGAAAACTAATCAACAATGAATATAACGGCGAAAAATGCAAAGGAGCTCACTCTGAATCAGCTGAGTGAAACTGTGAATACCGCTGTGGTTATATTTTCAATATTGATATCGGTCATGCTCATTGTTTCAAATGTTCTGCTGTTACTTGCATCCCTGTGGTCCAAACTACCTGTAATCATAAAGGTTTGTAATGCGAATATGTGCTTCTCCTCATTGCTCTGTGGTTGTGTGCTGTTACCGTCAATGCTGGTTACCACAGGAGTCCTGAGATTCTATGAAGCTGTGAACCCGAGACCGACCAACTGCTTAACTATCCTCGATCTTCAGCTTTTTATATTTGGAGGACATTATATATCATTAGATATTTCGGGTGTAGTAGCCGTGATAACACTTGTGAGACCTTTCGACGGAAGTACTAATATCGTATGGCAAGGGGTGACCGCCATTGCTATTACCTGCACATGGATTGTATTGGCCGGATATTTTTTCCTTCCACTACTATTTTTCACAAGTGATGAGGACAGATATACATGTTCATGGAATATCTATCCAACGACATATCTATATTTCACCCTTTATGGGATAGTTTTACCAACGCTCGTGTTGGGATTTCTCCTTGCCGCCGCCATGTTGAGAATCGCCAGCAATCAGAAACGGCGGATTGCCAGCCAAGTAGTTTCCTCTGTTGGAAGAGCTGACGCATCCTCTTCTCACGAAAATTGCAAGCATCGCTGCTCGTGGACACTACTTTACATCCCCTTCTGGATCTTACTACCAGTGCCTTTATTCGCAAAACTTCACCTCCAGATTGTGAGCCATCCATGGGACGAAATCATTTATTGGTCAGTGATTGTCTCTATGTTGCTTATAATGTCACTTCAAGGTTTCGCAAGTAAAGTAATCTTTGATGGGCTGAAATCATTTTGGCGAGCTTGTACGAGGAGATACGCCCATATGTGTGTCGTCTAACAGTTTTGGAAGTCGCTTACTAGACTGTAATCCACCGTAAATGTACATGTATTGCTGTATTAGAGATGTTAATGCTGATTAGCTAGTATGTCCTTTACCAAGAAAATGATACCCTTAAAATAAATTGATAACTCCTCCACGCTTGTCGCTATTATTAGCGTTTCATGCGCTCATGATTAGCTGTACACGAGTTGTTTTCACAGCGAACCTTACCTCCCTACTACAGGTCACAAACCACTTTTGACCTTTTTGGGTCTGAGATTATAATCAGGGCTCGGCGAACATTGATTGACTATTATACCTGAATGGACCAGAAAAGATTTGTGATGTATTTTAAAATGTTTCTATAATATTTACTCTCAAAAAATATCACAAATTCCGCCTTTCCAATTTTTAAAAGGAAAAACTCTGACCCAGTTTGATTGGCGACCTTCTAATTTTGCTGTAGTTTCGTATCTCGAAAAAGTGGTGGGGAATGTATGCTGATTTTTTTATATGTTTGAGAGGAAAGGCCAGGCTCCCTGATGTGGTGGGTCATTTGTGGCGGCGAATATTAGGGAATATAGTTTTCTGACGATGTGCTCAGCCAATTTACTACATATTAAATACGATCGTCTTTTAGTGGTTTGTGAGCTATACACAAAATATGAAAGTCGGACTTCTCACACGTTTAAATGCCTCTATCTTTCGGAGAGGCACAGCAGGCACAGATAAGAGTCTATTTTCAGAAAATCCAGGCTAAACAGAATGTTTTCAAGCCTAAATGTATAAAGGGTATGTGACGTTTACATACGAAAAACTCCTTTGTGTGTGACTGATATCAAGCCGATTTTCAAGTTTACATACTGAAATATCCCCTCGAAAAAAATGAGATGTTCAGTTGCATAAAAATGGAGATATGATTGATCAAAATGTGCCTCCCCAACTTATTGTGGTATGTTGGGGGCATTTTCTCCTGTAGCAAAAATATGACACCTCAAACCAAAACCGTTCCTGGTTCTTTCAATTAACAACCTTCTTAATATATTCCGTGGCAAAATTATTTTGGTTTGAGGTGTCACATTTTTGCTAAAACAGAAAATCCTCTCTGTAAATGTCCCCAAAATACCAAATCAGATCAGGGAGCACATTTTGATCAATCATATATCCATTTTTATACAACGGAGCATCGCAATTTTTTCGAGGCTGTTGTTTCAGTATGTAGACTTCAAGAAAAAATCTGACTTGGCAGGTTTTGGATTGAAAAAAAAAATCATCTTAACATTACACACAAGGGAGATTTTCCCGTATTGTCGTCACATATTCTTTGTAGTCTATTAATGGCGCTCTGGCTATTACTTCTTAGTTTACAGCCCAAACTTAATATTGCATTACCACCATGAATGGTTCCATTGCGTCAGTGAAGTTATTTTCAAGCCGTTTGTGAATAAAATCTCAGCTATGGAAACATTTGTACGGGTATACCGTTTCATGACGCTACGGGGGTCGCTACATGGTGGGTCGTTCTCGCCGATAATCTCACACAATAAATTAGGATAATATAGTCACAAACTGGAATCAGTACAAAGTAATAGGGATCTGACTTGTCGAATAACGTCATACAAGGTCATTCATCAGTTGCTGACTGGAGATAAGATACAAATTAGCGATACAATTCTGTGCATCATCGCAAACGTATTCTTTTGTGGGAAATATTACAATGAGTTGTTCGCTGCTCAGTGATCTAAATATTGAAGAAAATAGCACTTCAAGGTGACCACGGGTAACTTTGCAAATATTATAGCAATATTATTGGAATCCGTATAAGTTTACTTATGTATAAGTAAGTGAATAAGTATAAGTGAATTATAAGAATAGTATAAGTGAATTATTGGGGTCTACGATTATAATCTGGGCTTGTCTTCCGGCGAACAATGAGTGGCCATTATACCTGATTGGACCAGAAATGGTTTGTGATGTATTTTAAAATGTTTCTATAATATTTGAATCTCAAAAATATCACATCCACCTTTCTAAATATTAAAAGGAAAAAAATCTGGCTCAGTTTGATTGCCGACCTCCAAAATTGGGCGTAATGGTGTCGGGTGAGAGACCTTTTCCCATATAGTACAGCGCAAGACTCAAACGGTAACATCGTCTGGGGTATGTCATCCCACACACGTATGTGGTATGAGCGCATATGACGCAGGTGGCCAGTCACTTGCCTTGACACGTGCTGCAGGCATGATGCGCTCCACCAACGTTCAGCAACTTGGTGTGCCGTTATTTTTAATAAAATACTGATTAAAGTAATGATATAAATTATATTGATTCACCACCACAAATGACCTACCACATCAGGTAGCCTGGCCTTTCCGCTCAAACATATAAAACATTCAGGATAAATTCCCCACTATTTTTTCGTGATACGACGGCCAGAGATTAAAGGGATCTCATATAACTTGATCATGGGATGAAAATTCCCACTCGAGAGGAAGAAGATACATCCGAACCGAGCCGCCGAGGCGAGGTTGGGATGTATTTTCCTTCTCGAGAGGTGAATATTAGGGAATGTAGTTTTCTGAAGATTAAGTAAGGCCGTTTTTTTGTTGGATTTGAGCTATGGTAAACGCCATCTTGCGTATTTCTGTCCAAGTGCGCATGCATATGAAATGAAAATACACAGCATGGCGTGTGCTATGTTTGGATATGATTACATTATATATACTTAGTTCTCCTGGACCATCTAATACTGTTCTGATACATTTCTATGTGTGTAGTAATGTTCGTATATTGTACCCAGCTCTTGTGAGCTCAAGTCAAGCTCTTATGGCCTTGATATTGTTATTTTGGTACAATAATTAAAGTTAAATTGAGCTGCAGAAAATCGACAGGAGGAGGAGTTGGCTTACAGAAAATAATCGGTAAGAAGCATCGATATGATGGGTCGCTTGCAGCTGTGCTATTATATTTCTGGATTCCTGGGTTGTTGACTTGTTTTTGTTGGATTAACAATACGTAAGTTTGGAGACAAACATTTCGGAGTAAACTGGTCATTGAAGAAATCGAATGTAGCAACAACCATGCTTCGATTGTGCCAGTTCATGCGCCAACCATGGAACAGTCGAAATGGATACGACGATACGATACGATATTTTATTGCGATCATATGCATTGTACATAGACCAAGGGGAGATTACTCCCAATAACATGTGGAACAAACGTGAAGGAAGATTTAATCAAAGCAGATTTAGAGAAGATTGATGAGCACAGGAATGTATCACTCAGAGAACTCCATCAAAAGTACAATATTAACTTGGACTATGATAACTATAAACATTGGAGTAAGTTGGAGAAGGCTCTATCAAGTGTGTTAACAGAGAATACAATTGTTGTTAACAAATACAATGAGCCTGCTGTTATTAGCGCTATGCCAAAAATTGGAGAATTGTTTATTGATGATTTTAAGGTGAACACAAAATTGTTCTACAATATTTTGTACAGAAGGCAATCATTAAGTAAACCTATTGATTTTATAGAAGACGAACCAAATGCTTACGATTTTCAATGTCAGATGTATGACTTTTACCGCATACGCTTTTGGTTGAGAATAATAAGGTCAAACAATTACAATTCAAAATTCTGCATGGGATATATCCTACCAGATTTCTGCTACATAAATGTAAAATTGAAGAGTCTCCTGTATATGAAAGTTGTAATGTCGAGGATACTACTGAATATCAGTTTTATGATTGTCGAGATAAAACTAATTTTGGAAACATATTGAAAGGTGGTTGAATGGAATGTTCGAAGCAGATGTAAAACTTTCGAAAGAAATTGTATTGTACGGGTAATTTGGTGGCACTGAAGAAACCAAACTGGTAAATTTTTGTTTGCTCTATGCCAAATACTATGCATATATTTGCACTTACGCGGAATGCCCCTTGTACTTTGTATACTAGGAACTACTTAGTCAGTTATTCGTGTATTTCAGCTGTTACCAGGAAGCAAATTTCTTGAATTGATAGATTAATAACAGTGTTGATGTTGAACCAAAAGATGCTATTTTCAGATCGCAACATTAGTATGATAGTTGATACTTTGCAACTTTATCTATACAATTTGCACATTGTTTGATTTAGCAACAAGGTATCATTTAGTTTTAAGATTCTATCGCCTTGTTTTCTTTTTGTTAGCAAATGCAACAACGTATCACTTCTTAAAGTGCCTCACACGATATTGTAAATTAATAAATCTGAATACTCGAAGCGAGTAGGCTGTCCTTTGGAGAGGGGTTCTATTAGTATTCCTCAAATATATTGAACTAAGAATACGGTGTTAGATGTCACATCTATCTTCATATATAATTGTTGCTACCCTAACACCCAGGCTACGTGGACATTCTAAGGGTATATTGTAAAATCGTAGCGAGAACGAATAAATGCCCAGTGGCTTGTTCCAGGGCTTAACCGAAAAACAAAAATGTTTTATACACTGTAAAAACGCTGAGTAAACGTTCAACCATAAAGTGGATGTAACTCGGTTGCAACCATAAACTGGTTCAACGTAGCACCAAGCAAATTTCAACGTTGAACTAAAATGAGGTTAAAAGTTCAACCACGAAAGGTGTAACGTTGAACTGAAAGGTAAACGTTGAACCAGTTTCTGGTTCAACGTTTAACCATGGAAAACCCTGAACCAAAATTTGGTGTTACCTATAACCAATTACTGGTTCAACGTATAACCAGATTCAGGTTCAATGTTTTCTCAGAAATAGGTTCAACGTACAACCACATCAAGGTTAAACGTACAACCACATCAAGGTTTAACGTTGAACTGAAATGAGGTTAAACGTTCAACCACGAAAAGGTGTAACGTTGAACTGAAAGGTAAACGTTGAACCAGTTTCTGGTTCAACGTTTAACCATGGAAAACCCTGAACCAAAATTTGGTGTTACCTATAACCAATTACTGGTTCAACGTATAACCAGATTCAGGTTCAATGTTTTCTCAGAAATAGGTTCAACGTACAACCACATCAAGGTTAAACGTACAACCACATCAAGGTTTAACGTTCATCCAGATGCAGATTTAAATGAAATCTGCACCGGATTGTTGTGGTGCAAATTGTACATGTATTTGCAGATTTAGCTAAATTCTAAATTCTTGCAAATACATCGGAACCATATGAGCAACCCAGTTACATCCCAGTGTTATTTCTTGCAGTCATCAGTGAAAAGTATATCAACCTGTAAGAAAGTGAAGGATATTTCAGAACATACATCAACAAATACACACTAATTGAAATAAAATTCATATATTTAAATCATATTCGGATATAATCTAATAACAGATATGATTTCTAACAGTACGAATACCTAGCTTCATCTATATACAAGAGTTCATGTGGAATCGATATCTTTGCATATTTGTATCCCAAATCTGACGCCAGGGGGCGCTGCTTGGGGTGCGGCTATGAGTCGCTGGATGACGAATAAGGAACCGTGAACCGCGGTCTAACTTTATGAATGCTCTAAATAAACACTAGACTATTTGCAATCAAATGAACAACTAAAGATATGAAAAGCTATAATGTAAACATTGAATTCTACCAATTCATGAATCACAGAAACCACAAGTAACAGGGGTTACAATAATGGGGAAGGGAGTCTGGGGAGGTTTAGTAACATCCAAGATGGTACCACCTACAATAAGTTTGATGCCTCCCTTTCAACTGATGTTAGACTCATAACACTCCTCATCTAAGGAATGAAAACTTCAAGATGCAAAATGATTATCATGATTATTATTAACTTTTTTTTAGCTTACTGCTGTATGATGAAATATTACTGTATACATATGGCATAATTGTCTGTTAATATCACTGATCTGAAATATTTGAGTGAGCAAGCTAATTGCATTTTATCACAGTTTAATTTTGGGACCTACATACATAGTTTATGTGTGTCCAACCTTCCTACACATAGTATAGGTGATCAGACTTCACACAGCGACCTATGTATTCTGAGTACATGTAATATCAATGATTTGAGTGAGCTAGTTAATTGCATTTTATCACATATTAGTTGGGACCTATATACATAGTTTATGTGTGTCCAACCTTCCTACACAGAGTATAGGTGATCGGACTTCAAACAGCGACCTATGTATTCCGAGTACATGTATTTAACATCACTGATCTGGGATAATTGAGAGAATTATGGACCTACATACATAGTTTATGTGTGTCCAACCTTCCTACACAGAGTACAGGTGATCGGACTTCACACAGCGACCTATGTATTCCGAGTACATGTATTTAACATCACTGATCTGGGATAATTGAGAGAATTATGGACCTACATACATAGTTTATGTGTGTCCAACCTTCCTACACATAGTATAGGTGATCGGACTTCACACAGCGACCTATGTATTCCGAGTACATGTTATATCACTGATTTGAGTGAGCTAGTTAATTGCATTTTATCACAGATTAGTTATGGGACCTACATACATAGTTTATGTGTGTCCAACCTTCCTACACATAGTATAGGTGATCGGACTTCACACAGCGACCTATGTATTCTGAGTACATGTAATATCACTGATTTGAGTGAGGTAGTTAATTGCATTTTATCACAGATTAGTTATGGGACCTACATACATAGTTTATGTGTGTCCAACATTTCTACACATAGTATAGCCGATCGGACTTCACACAGCGACCTATGTATTCTGAGTACATGTTATATCACTGATTTGAGTGAGCTAGTTAATTGCATTTTATCACAGATTAGTTATGGGACCTACATACATAGTTTATGTGTGTCCAACCTTCCTACACATAGTATAGGTGATCGGACTTCACACAGCGACCTATGTATTCTGAGTACATGTAATATCAATGACTTGAGTGAGCTAGCTAATTGCATTTTATCACATATTAGTAATGGGACATACATACATAGTTTATGTGTGTCCAACCTATCACTGATCAGGGATATTTGAGAGAGCCAGTTAATTGCACATTATCACAGTTTAGTAAAAGGACCTACATACATAGTTTATGTGTGTCCAACCTTCATGTATTGCAATATCACCAGGAACATTTGAGTGAGCTAGCTAATTGCATTTTATCAAAGTTTAGTTATGGGACCTAAATACACAGTTGAAGTGTGTAAGACCTTCCTACAAAGAGTATAAGCGGTCAGAATTCACACAGTGACTTATGTACCCGAATCAAATTATATTACACAATGTATTAATGATCTGGAACATACCGAGTCATAATATGGTAAATAAAAATTTATATCCACCTTCCTGTACAGAGTACATGTAAAGGTGGTCAGACTTCACACATTGATTTTTGTATCTGAAGTCAGTTATTCGTCATGTATCGATGATTTGTGATATATCGAGTGTTGCATTGTTTTCTTGTATTCAACATCACAGTTAATTCATAGTAAACAACACCTTTGTCTTCTCATCTACATGTAGCTGCAGAGTGTTATGTTGGGCCATCTGCTTCAACAGATGAGAGGGCTACAGGTATATGCACATTGTTCATCATTCTATCACAGTAATGAGACTTTGTTTGCATACGATGGTGTCACTTTTCTATCACCAGTAGTATGCCGGCCATTGTGGTTGATTGTTTTGTAAGGGTGTTCAGGAATGGTGAAGATTCAACACAGTTCCGTTTTGTTCCTCTTCTATATGTAATATGGTACCACAGCTTTAGCCTGAATATTTGTTGTATCACATTACCATTTCATCTTTTCTGTCACATCCAATGATACCGGTAGCCATTATCTTGTGATGCAGGCATGTCAGAGACCAATTATTTCACATAGTCCAAGTTATGAAATAATGCACACACTTCCACCATCATCCGAAACCCTGTAATGTATCATCCGAAACCCTGTAATGTAATGATCCGCACTGTGACGTGTCTCTGATCTTTCTTGCAAGCAGTTGGTCCTATTAAACAAATAAAGAATTGTGCAATATAATTTGTCTTCACTATCCTGTCAATACAAGCTTACATTTGCAAGTACCATTCTATAAAATCTGAACTCATCAACTGTACATTGAGCCATCTGCAGATGAAGCCTTGATGATCCCCCCACTCACCAACAGAGTGGCAAAATTGTTCATTCTTGTTGCTGGTTTTAGTATGGTCTATGAGCATCATATATCTGATTATTAGCATTGAAAATGACAGATTATTCCTTACATCTTCAATCGCGATAAAATCCATTACAAGATGATGACGTTCACTCTGTGGGAGCCATATACACTGTCGCCTCCTTCATCTTCCTCCAACAGTCAGACTCAAACAAATGGCTTCTTTCTGACCTTCTCCCTGTTACACTTTCTGTGGGAGAAAATATTAAATGGAGTAAGATCTAATATAACTAATTTATTCATAAAGGTTGGGGGAAAGATCCCGATTTTCATGACAAGCACTCACTCACTCGGCCCCTCGCAACCCCTGGCAATTTCTCATGCCACCACCCTGCCTCGGGAATATCTCATGAAATCAATCCCACATGGTCTTGCCACATAAAAATAGTATATATTTTCAGAACCCCCCCCCCTCCTCCCCCACACACACACTTTACCACCATGCCCCCTTATCTGGTTTGGAAAAAAAAATCATAATTACTAACATGGATATTATAGTATACTAATTTGGTAGCTACCACCCTATGTTGCATGTTTGTAAATCTCATCCATTTGCCTCTTGACCCCGCCCCGCCCCCTCCCCCCTAACTGGATGTGTGTGTAGTGGGCATGGTGGGGGTTATGTAGTGGGCATGCTGGGGGGGGGGCTTTATGGGGTAATACATGGTACAGCTATGATGTATCATTTATCAAGTCTTATCAATTTCCTTTGATTATGTACTTGTAATGTATTCACTTACTACTTGTCATCCATCATGGTGTATTTCATAAACATCAAAATGACTTCATCGATCAGGCACTAGGGCAGCTGGACTTCTCACACTTCTCACTTGATCACTGGATAAACAGTTACACAATGTTGACATGATATTACCCCATTGGACACAAAATGTTGCCAACATTTGATATAGTCTTACGACATTATGTAACTATTATAAATCATTGGACTGATTAGAATTTCAGGCAAAATTGAGGGGTGACTGAATGTTAATAGATGTTTTGAATTATTATAGGATTATAACATGCATAGGAATATGTCCAGTGAACAATACTATATAATGTCTTAATGTATTTTTTTTTTTTTTTTGGAATAGGAGATTAATGCATATTAGTTTGCAAGGACCTTAGAGTTTAACAATCCACAAAGCGTATTGCAAGTATTTTTTGTGGACAACGCGGCTGATAATTACTGGTATCCATGTATATAGCTGTTGACCTATGCAGATATAGTGACAGTTTAATTAATTCTTTTTTGGAAATACATAGGAAATTATATAGCCTGTAAGGGCCTTAGATTGCACTCATCCACAACTGGTATGGAAAAACGACATGCTAAATGTAATAAGTGATTGGAAATTGCAAAATACCACCAAGTGGTAACAGTAAATTATATCAATGACATATTAAAACAGACAACAGACAGCAAATTTTTTTCACGCAATGAATAAATGAACGGAGAATGAACAATGAAGCATAGCCCAGTTTTCGACACAGCTTCGATTTCAAAACATAAAGCGAAAGCAACGGGGACGAGATTTCTGTGCGTAACGTATTCAGTGTTGAAGCGCAGTTCAAACAATTGTTTGTCCATATTACTTACCAGAAAACAGATGTAACGGGACGAGTAATGTTCATTGTTAAGCTGCCAACAACACCACACGCTCTCCTCCTCACACTGCAATCCACCAGGTGGCGCTCCATATAACGAAGGACGATAACCGATGGCCAGTTGAACCATAGTCCAGTTGAACGTTGAACCAAAAAGTGGTTCTTTTGACGACCACCGCGGGAAAAACAATAACGAGGGCGGGAAATACGTTGAACCGAAAAACAGTTGAACGTATACTCGGTCGGGAATAATTTTGACCCACACAACAGTATTACGTATTTCATTTTTGATAACTTCTATGATTGTTTCTGACTGTTGATAGGCTATTTTATGAGGGAAAATAGTAATATGCCATCAAAATAAGTGCATAACAGCGAAGTTTCCCAAATCGACACGCGTTATTAACGACTTGGACATTCAGTTTTAAGCATAACCACATGGTTTATTTGGAAAAGTCTGCAGAATTTAACTTTAATATTAATAAGAAAATTACTCCCTGTTCTCAGACATTCATATCCCATTGTTTCGGTCATGTTGGTGTCGTTTTACCATGCACGGAGTTTCATGTGGTTGAACGTATAACCAGTTATAGGTTGAATGTAGAACCAATAATAGGTTCAACGTTCACGCCCAAGCTAGTATCATGTGGTTATACGTAGAACCAGTTATAGGTTGAAAGAAGAACCAATAACAGGTTCAACGTTTACCTCCATGCAAGTATCAATATATGCTTGAATTCGAACTGAAAACGTTCAACCAGATTCCGGGTAAACGTTTACTGTCATTAAAAATTGGTTCAACCTTGAACTGATAACAGGTTGAACATTTACTCCCTGAAATTGGCCGTTTTTACAGTGTACTTATCGATTACTACTAATGGCTATATCTAACTACTATTTAATTACCTGAACGCGACGTTAAACCTCAATTCTTTCTCTCTCCTATTTAATTACTACTCTAATTTCTAAGATGTATTAAATATGTTAATTAATGTTGTTGTATAAGGAATAAATGGCCCGCTACTAATATACTTAAACTCCTAACTTGAATGTTAAGTTAACCTTGGTGTAATGACAGAAACAAGACAAATTAATTGCAAATATACATTGGTCTGTTTATGTAAAAGACATGCTTATAATTAAAACAGTGATGTTTTTACCAGATAACGTGTGTCCTTCTCTTAACAGAAAACAACTTCATATGTTCTAATTGTTGGGCTATTCCTATAGCCACGATCTCTTCTAGGAAACGTGTGTAATTTTCTACCAGCCAGAAAAGATGAAAAAAAACTCGGCCGATTCATTGTACCGTATATTATTTAAAGGGGCAAATAACGTCTACGTTTTCAATCTTTTGACTTCACCCCCTCCACCCCCCACCTCACCCCACCGTTTTTCAAGTTTGCTGGTACGGTACCGGTGTGGAGCCTAAGAGTGTTCGTGAGCATAGAGTGTCCGGGTCGTTTAACCCAGGTAGGACACTCCTCGCCATTCGCGCACATATGGGGGGGGGGAGGCAGTGTTCGCCTACACTAAAGATAGGAAATAGGACACTGGTCACCAGGACATTCTATTGCAGCACACCGGTACGCGTGCAGTTCCTTGAAAAACTGAATTTTATTTTGTGGTGTTTCGACACACTCCGATTAGTTCGCGGGAAAGCGAGAAGTTGTTTTTTAAGCACGTCGGTCTTCAAACCCAACCATAGTGTTTCAAAATCCCAGAAGGAGTGGCTTGTAAACCGTCAAGTTGTCGGAAAACCAAACATCGGTGTTTCGAAACACACAAGTTTTAAAACCAGGCTGCAGTGTTTTGAAATACCGAAACCTGGGTGTCTCAAACCATGAAGTCGTGTTTCAAAACACATTCTTTTTACAGTGCAGAGATCTGCTTAAAGTATTTTTCGTGAACAGTGGACCATCATGTATAGCAGATATAATGGTGATGCCCCATTCCGTACAAGTAGTAGTCTCTCTTCGTATGTAGATAGCTCTGCGGTTCCAACATGTATTGTCATCCGGGACTTTGGGTGTAGCTTCCATTTGCAACTAGAATGCGCAACACTGCGTTCTGACACTCCCGGTCACCTCCTTTTCCACGAAAATCAGTGTTCGTTACTATTATTTTCGTGCTCGCATACTGCATGGAATATATTTTCACGTGTGTTTTTCCCTATGAACAATGTGCCGATACTTTGTGAAGTTTGCTGCCCGACGGCGGGATCGATAAATAATTCACCAGAAAATCTAACCAAATATTTTCCCAGCACTTGTCAAGTCTTTTGGCGTTTTTTCTTAATGGATCGGAATATGGTCTGATGCAAAATCAGTGATCACCCACTTGTCAAGCTGGACTCGAGGAAGATATTGAAAGAAGAAAAACTCCAAAAAACTCCAACCAAATCATAGTAATAGGGATTATAGACTATAGAACCGTGACATGTTTCCAATTGATGAACTTCATACTTCATTTGAGAAAGCTTACGATTCTGCTGTAGGCCCTGATTCAGTATCAACTCCTGCATCATTTGCTTGAATCTTCTCTTCAAAGTTTGGGATCTGGTTCGTATTTAGTAGAATTTGGTGGACAGAAAATTTTCCGTCGTCCTGGCATCAGCCATTTTTATGGCCGTGGCCATAATGAAATCAACGGAACGGAATCATGGGTCGAAGTGTACTTTTCAAAATTAATGTAACAAATGTCGAGTAGATGTTCTATAGCTACATGTAACTGGGTTTACACAGTATAAATATATTGCTAAGTTATTGTTATAGGCCTATATTTGGAGATGTCCGTGGTGGAATCGCAGGGAAATGAACACAATTTTGTGTAGCATAAGTGTTGACAGTCCCTATATTATTGGATACCCAGATAGTCAAGTTTAAATGAGCATTGGCTTCGTTCGCTCCTAGGAACGAACGAAGCCATGTAAACTTGGCTAATACCCAGACAAAATGGGGCTATTTTCTGAGACTATTAATTTACAGAACAGTTGCAGTAAAAATTAAAGTATACAGTTGAAATACAAAGGCATGTTGATAATTTCAGTTCACTCACGAAATTTGTGCACGATTTTCGCCCGTGTGGATTCGAAAATCGTCACAAATTTAGGTGAAATGCGTCAGATAATTTACTCCAGTTTCTCAGTTTCGTTCCGATTGCAGGTCTGAGTAAATTCAACGAACATTTACTGAAAATGTTCCCACAAATAAAGAGAATCTTCAATCTCAGCGCGACCGGCGTTTGGCAAACGATACAGAGTAGCGGGAAGAAATGTACATTTCTGGGAGAACAAGAACGTTTATTGCTGATTAAAGCGCCCTCTTGAGGCAGACAATCAAAATACAATTACAATCAATCCCCTCCCCGAGTTAAATCCATATATGTAATTAGCCCGATTTGCATGATTACCCACCCCTTCATTTAAACTCTTGCATCCAACACCCACCACTCCAGATGTCACATCCAACATCTGCGAGGTGAAATATTCATGAAAATACATTTATGCGTGGCTCAAATAATACAGAAATCAATTGCGCATATTAACCGTGATGTTTGCTCATATTAACCGTGATGTTTGCTCATACAAGTTCTCTTAAAGAAAAACACTGGTACAAATACTTTCCTAAAGAGTTACATATAATATTATCCTCACAGCTCAGTAGCCATATAAACTGTTCATGTATCTTGTAACTACTAAACTTAGAATTTGAAGAACATACTTCTGAAAAAAGTTTCTGTCTCTGACTATCAAATTTTCTACACTCTAATAAAAAGTGCATCTCATCTTCTATGAGAAGAGTAGCAAGTTTACGGTAACAAGACACGCAGCGGCATGGAGCTGACAATAGATCTGATTGACTGCAGAGGATAATGGACGTTTGGGCTAGTTGAATTTTCGACGCTCGTACCGGAACTCATTTGTGGGCTACAATGCTGATTCATGTTTGACTATTCTTGGAGGTTTACTTAAGACTGGAGAATGAATAACTTAACAGTATTAAGAAGTTGATTAGTTTCAAATCAATCCTGCTCTAAAAAAAGTGTCCAATCAAACTTGGCACAAACTTCAATTCTCATATACCGTGTATGGTTTTCAACCAACCCGTCTCTCTTTATTTTTTTCCCATTCTTCTCTTATGAAGATTTATGACTTTATTCAGTGTTATTTATGTAGCATGACCAACCTGCAGACGCATATTCGCAAAAAAGGTCCAATATCCGGGCAGTCATGCTAGAGTTATGTAATTTTTTTTGCGGCTTTGTTTTGGTATCAGTGATGATTCTAATAGATGCTATCTCAAGATAATAACACACAGTATACCCTATAGGATGATACAGTTTGACTGTTCATATTAAGGATATCCGCTAGTGATCTAATTTGGGGCTTTCAGTCTTTAAAAGTGGTTTTGCCTAGTAGGGTTTAGCCCTTTTATTCACGAATATTTAGAGATTTTCCTTTGGCCGAAAATTTTACACCGCAACATGCACCGAATTCGATAAATTTTTAAAGAGACTTCAGTTTTTGTCAATAAATGAAAATATAAGAAAAGTTAAGTTAAACAATTTGGGCGATTTGCGATATTTTTTTAACTTGGGCGATTTGCGATGTTTCCATGTGTCTTCACCTTTCACGTTGCCCAGACCAAATAAAATGCACACCATGCAACTTATACTTTTTTTATGATTGTGTTTATCATGTTACAATTGCGAGTGTAACAGCATACATTATGGAAAAGATAATTACTTTGATTGGGTCATCATGGTTAATACTAGTCCGAGACGGAATCACGAGCGTGCATTTTAAATCTGGATTTGTTTTTTGTAAAATGTTCAACATAAAATCATCCCCCATAATGCAGGTATGTACTCTATACATTTTCGTGCTCGCATACTGCATGGAATATATTTTCACGTGTGTTTTTCCCTATGAACACTGTGCCGATACTTTGTGAAGTTTGCTGCCCGAAGGCGGGATCGATAAATAATTCACCAGAAAATCTAACCAAATATTTTCCCAGCACTTGTCAAGTCTTTTGGCGTTTTTTCTTAATGGATCGGAATATGGTCTGATGCAAAATCAGTGATCACCCACTTGTCAAGCTGGACTCGAGGAAGATATTGAAAGAAGAAAAACCCCAAAAAACTCCAACCAAATCATAGTAATAGGGATTATAGACTATAGAAACATGACATGTTTCCAATTGATGAACTTCATACTTCATTTGAGAAAGCTTACGATTCTGCTGTAGGCCCTGATTCAGTATCAACTCCTGCATCATTTGCTTGAATCTTCTCTTCAAAGTTTGGGATCTGGTTCGTATTTAGTAGAATTTGGTGGACAGAAAATTTTCCGTCGTCCTGGCATAAGCCATTTTTATTCCGGTCCCCATTCCTGGCCGTGGCCATAATGAAATCAACGGAACGGAATCATGGGTCGAAGTGTACTTTTCAAAATTAATGTAACAACATGTCGAGTAGATGTTCTATAGCTACACGTAACTGGGTTTACACAGTATAAATATATTGCTAAGTTATTGTTATAGGCCTATATTTGGAGATGTCCGTGGTGGAATGGCAGGGAAATGAACACAATTTTGTGTAGCATAAGTGTTGACAGTCCCTATATTATTGGATACCCAGATAGTCAAGTTTACATGAGCATTGGCTTCGTTCGCTCCTAGGAACGAACGAAGCCATGTAAACTTGGCTAATACCCAGACAAAATGGGGCTATTTTCTGAGACTATTAATTTACAGAACAGTTGCAGTAAAAATTAAAGTATACAGTTGAAATACAAAGGCATGTTGATAATTTCAGTTCACTCACGAAATTTGTGCACGATTTTCGCCCGCGTGGATTCGAAAATCGTCACAAATTTAGGTGAAATGCGTCAGATAATTTACTCCAGTTTCTCAGTTTCGTTCCGATTGCAGGTCTGAGTAAATTCAACGAACATTTACTGATAATGTTCCCACAAATAAAGAGAATCTTCAATCTCAGCGCGACCGGCGTTTGGCAGACGATACAGAGTAGCGGGAAGAAATGTACATTTCTGGGAGAACAAGAACGTTTATTGCTGATTAAAGCGCCCTCTTGAGGCAGACAATCAAAATACAATTACAATCAATCCCCTCCCCGAGTTAAATCCATATATGTAATTAGCCCGATTTGCATGATTACCCACCCCTTCATTTAAACTCTTGCATCCAACACCCACCACTCCAGATGTCACATCCAACATCTGCGAGGTGAAATATTCATGAAAATACATTTATGCGTGGCTCAAATAATACAGAAATCAATTGCGCATATTAACCGTGATGTTTGCTCATATTAACCGTGATGTTTGCTCATACAAGTTCTCTTAAAGAAAAACACTGGTACAAATACTTTCCTAAAGAGTTACATATAATATTATCCTCACAGCTCAGTAGCCATATAAACTGTTCATGTATCTTGTAACTACTAAACTTAGAATTTGAAGAACATACTTCTGAAAAGAGTTTCTGTCTCTGACTATCAAATTTTCTACACTCTAATAAAAAGTGCATCTCATCTTCTATGAGAAGAGTAGCAAGTTTACGGTAACAAGACACGCAGCGGCATGGAGCTGACAATAGATCTGATTGACTGCAGAGGATAATGGACGTTTGGGCTAGTTGAATTTTCGACGCCCGTACCGGAACTCATTTGTGGGCTACAATGCTGATTCATGTTTGACTATTCTTGGAGGTT